>CM066031.1:84819850-84936812 GCA_033557465.1 Ichthyophis bannanicus
ATATTGGCGTGAAGAGACACAGGGGTATGCATTGGGTGGCGGATGGTCAGGTAGGACAAACAGCACTAGCAGTTGAGGGCCAATGGACACAGTGAATATGCTTTACATAACGCAGTCGTTAGTTGTTGTGAACCCCCCCCCTTTTGGACAACAAGCAAGCGTCTCAATAGGTCAGGAGGGAGCCCCTGAAAGGGTTAGTGACCCTGGACAAGCGAGATAACTGTCAGTCCTGTTTAGTGGCATGTCGACAGCACGGTACCTGCGATGACACACGAGGGCGCTCCAAGCAAGGGTAATGCACCAGGGTCCCCCAGAGACAGAAAAGGGAGCTGGTGTGTAGGTAACGTGTGTCCATGCAAGAGGGGGCTATGTGAGTGTAACCCCACGTACACATCACAAAGTGGGCAGGGCCTGAGTCTGTTCCACAGCTGTTGCAGTGGACTGGGGCTGTAGCACTAACACCAAAGGCAGAGGGGCCCCACCAATGGAGATGCCATCTAGAGTGGACTATCATCTCCAGGGCGATATGACCTTTGATCCCCAGCTACTGTTCATCACGATGCAAAGAGCCCCCGCAGTGCATCAGCACGGATTTCGTGCATGTGATATCTTTCGAAGGAATGAAGCGCAAGCTGACCAATGTGACGGTGGCGCCGCACCAGGGGAGGTACGTGCTACACGGGTGGACAAAATCAGAAGGGCAGGTCCACAATCAGTGGAGTGGTGTGGGTTCAGAGGACAGGTGGTGCTGCAGAGCTAGGGGTCCACTCAACAGACTCGGCTACCATGACAGCAGCGTCTGTCTCACGGCGAAGAAGGAGACCCTGGGACACGTGGCCAGATGGTATGTGCAGGAGGAGTCCCAGTGTCCCTGGTAAGATCCGTGGTGTGGGTTGGGGCGGTCTGCGACGGACATGGGCACTGAGGAACTGGTTGAACATACTGGCCAGGCACATCTAGCGATGGAGGAACCCTCATGCGAACCAGCACAATGGCGCGCCAGCAAGAGCAACAGGTGTGATAAACACTGACCTATGCCCTACCTACACACCTCGGACGACAGTCTGGAGGACACATACATATGTAGTCCATGATCTGCTCCATTGGGGAATCCCACACAGTGTCAGTGGCCTGATGGGGAAACATGACTGGCTGGCTGGGGGGGGGGGAAAGCACAGGGTGAAAGCTGTGGATACCTATGATTGCCTTCGACCCCATGTCACCACCAACCCCATTATGTCTATCATTATTTTGGTAACTGGTAATACCTTACCAGCGACACAGAACTCCAACAAAACCATGTCACCTGCATATCCACCCATGGAGAGTGCCCCCTGGGTCCTGACCCATAGGCCACGCAGTGGGAAGGAAGTCAGGTGGATGAATCAGCTGGGTGACTGCTAGGGACTGTGAGCCGTACCTACAGGAATGTGTGCCTGATGGCAATGGAACCATGGGGTCCATGTGTGGGAAGTTGGGAGGCTAACATGCAGAGGAAAGTTGATCCCTACCTGGTGTGTGGCTATGGGTATTGGTTATGTACCTGGTCATGGTCATGGTTATTGGTTATGGATCCTTAAAAGGGTTCGGGGGGGTTATCTGGGAATACCACAGCTAACCAGTGAGACACCTGATGTCAAGTGCCGTGGACAAATGGTAACAACAACCATCATAATGTATCACTGTATACGCTAGCAAGGTATCGAGTCACGAACCTCGCCATGGGTGACAGCCCAACATGTCTATGGACCATGAGGATTCTGTCCCACTGCTCTAGGTTAGGTTATCTGGAGGGACATTGAAATACGCAGGTGCACAAAGGTGTAGTCGGTTTGCTGCTGTGTAACTGGGACTGTCAGGAAAACCCTCTGACAAGGTCCCTCATGAGAGCCCCCCTGCAAAGGCAAGAGAGTCCTGGGATGGGAGGTAGTGTACTATTGTGGTTCAGGAATCTGGTTGGAAGATATGAAAAGCAGGGGGTAGGGCTAAATGCGCCAATTCCCCAATGGGAGTGGTGAATAGTGGTGTACGCAGCAGGGGATCTGTGGCTGTGTCCGCTGCTGTTTATGAGATATGTACAGAAAAAATGACCTGGAAGGTGTTGTGACGAGTAAGGTTCTCAGAGTTGGACATGACCCAGGAACTATTCCACATTTGTAGAAACCCACAGGGATTTGCGGACACATGCAAGAGGGACCCTGATCAACTGGAGGGACTGGCGATCAGAATGGGCCAGGTGAGGTTTAATGTGGGTGACGTGCAAGGCTATGCACCTGGGGAGGACCAAACCAAACTATGGTGTCATGATGCAGGGTTCAACCTTAGCCAACACCACACAGGGAGATGATGTAGGCGTCATTGCAGATACGATGTTCATACCCTCGGCCCATGTGGCAGCGTCAGCCACACGATCACATAGAGCGGTAGGTATGATAAGGAAAGGAAGGTGGAAAACAAATAGAGATGGTGTCATGCCTCTATATTCGTTCGATGGTGAGAACGCCCCTGAATATTGTGTGCAACTCTGGTCTCCGTACCCTAAAATGGGATCTAGCAAATACAGATGAGGGTCAGATATGAGCCACCAATATAGCAAGGGGGATGTGAGTCCACTCCCAGGAGGGGAGGCCAAAAAGGTTTGTGCTCGTCAACCTGGGAAAGAGACAGCTGAGGGAAGATATGCTCTGGGTCTATAGATCCATGGACGGTGTGGAAATGGGGAGACTTAGATCAATTGTGTACCATATCAGAATATATCGGGACTGGGGGACATGCACCGGAGCTACAGGGGTAAACTATTTACGAGTGATGACAGGAAGTGGTCTGTCACACAAGGTGTACCCAAACTCTGGGATCTGTTAACGGAGGATGTAGTAAAGGCTGTTAGTGTAGCTGTGTTTGTAACATGTCTGGACAGGTTTCTGGGGTATGGTCCGTAAACCATCATTGGGAAGGTAACCAGGATATCAGTGCTTGATCCAATACAAGCATTGTGGGACCTTTGTCCCTTGGGGAAACTGCTAGGTTCGTATGGCCGAGATTGTCCACCTTTGTAGACTGGATACTGTGCCTGATGGTCCTTGGTCTGACCCAGTATGGCATATCTCATGTTCCTATGTTCCCATGTTTGTGTTGTCAACGATTGGTATGGATAAACCTTGCCACAGCCTGCACAGACAAAACCATTCTGTGTTACAGTTAGGTATGCACACATCTCTGGGGAGTCCAGGACAGGTCCAACTGTTGACACCCCTGCCCCATGTTACCGCATGTCTAACACTGACAGCAGGTATCCTGTTGTGTGTGCTACCAAGGATATCTTTGCGGGTGGAAGCCACCACACATAGCAATTATCTTGTTGGCGTCACACTTGAGGAGGCATCACTGAATCAGTGTGTTTCAGCATTGTCTGTCATACATGGGCTACATCCCCCACATTCCCATGCACACCTATTAGTGTATACCCCTGACAGGCGTGTGCTGACTCACACACAGGCATCTGTCTGACAACAGACACATGCTAACAGAAAGGGGATGCATACAATGCATTGACCTAGCAGGAGTTCTCCGGCCTCACACCCATGCAGCTGAGACACACGCATCAGAATGGCATGTTGCCACATCGCCCAGGGGCAACTGCGACAGACCCACCATGCCCTATGCAGCCCTGGATCTGCTGGGGCACACAGCCCCCTGTCACACATGCTATAGATGTCGTTGCCCGCCAGAATGTGATAGCCCTACAGCAAACAAAGCCAGTCCAGACACCCAGATACCTGGCACCGCACCAGATGTCCGGGTCAGGGAGCATGGAGAGATGGCCCAGGGGTGAGGTACGGGTCCCACAGGGTCTCCCAATTGCGCACATACACGATGTCTTGCATGACATATCACTCGGGGCAATAACATGTCCCCCTCGTGGGGACATGACAATATGGCCCCCAATTGCACAGATGGGGTCGGTCTCCGACATGGACAGACTGGCCATGTGATGACCTCTGTTGCAGGTAGCGGTGGACCCTACCCCGCATGTGCACACCCATCCGCAGGCCACAGCCCTCCCCCCCCCTCATTCAGTGTTATGGCACACCACACCCCTATGTGCAGAACTGGAATTACATAGCCTGTCTGTCTGTGGGGCTGTCAGCCCCTGCTGCCCCATCTGTTGGCCAATCCTCTCAGACCATGGCCACCGCCTGTATTGGACAGTTAGCACACACTGGTACCTTGCCCCTCCCCACACACAACATGTCCCTGCCATCACACACCATGGGCCGTACCCTCTCCTAACATCGTTGCCAGACGGATGATGCAGCCATGCACATGCGCCAGGGAGGGCCTGCTGTACCGATGCACACATCGCACCCCTGTGATCAGAGCACCCTCCAACAGGGACGTGTCCAAGGTCTGATTCCCTCTGCCTGTGGCCCCACCCTGTCCCCCTGACCCATAACCATCAGGGGCACCTGTGATGGTGTACCTCTGTTGTCCCTGTCCATGTGTTCAGCCACCAGCTCCCATGTCCGGGAGACATGTGTTCAGTCCCCTGAGTGCCCAACAGTAGCAGAACATCCAGAACATGTGTGTTTCATCACAGCCACATGGGACACGTGCATCAGAACATCTCTGAGGGTGGACCGTGTGCTGTGTGGTGGGGTTCTCCCCACACTAGTGTGGCACAGGCTGCAGCTCACCACACACCTTTGTCTACAGGAGTAAGCCATACCACAGTAGTATCCCTGGTGATGATGTGCAACCTGTCACTGTGTTGATGTCTTTCTCAGTCCAAGGGCTATCTCTCATACAGCGCTCTGTCTCACCCACAGGCCTGCGTGATGTGCTGAGGGACATCAGAGCGTCCATTGATGTTGTCGGGAAACAAGCTGGACCAGGCAACGGCACAGCTTACAGGGCCTCACAGAGGTGGTGAGGGCTATACCTTTTGCGGGCATGTGTGTGTGGCCCTGGAGGGGATTCTGGCGGCAGCCCAGCAAGGGTTACAGGCAATGGCACCAGCACACGCACCGGCACCATCACCAGCACCACCACCGGCTCCGCAGCCACCAGCGCCTCCATCATCACAGGGGGGGGGGGTGTTGAAACCGCAGAGGGGGAGGGGATTGGGACAGGGCAGGGGCGCGGTGCGGCCAAACCCCGTCGACAGTTCCCTTTGTAAAATAAAACTGTAGCAAACAGTGTATGCCAGGTCTGTAGCATATTTGTGAACCTGTGGTCCCTTATGTATTGCAAACATGCAGGGTTGGTCCAAGACCATTTCCCCGTTACCCTAGCACGTTGCCAATGTGTGGCTTGGCATGCCAGTTTACACCTGCAGCACTGCCGCAACAAGATGGCTGTGACCCTCACAGGGTGTGTCAGCTACCCATGGCCATGAGCTGGGTGTTGCCCCCACACACCCATGGAGAGGGAGGGTGAATATTCACAGACCTCACGCATACTGTTGTGTTCCAGAGTGATGTTTTGCCCAACCTACAGTCGCCACTATGTGCAGCTGCCTAACAATCGCCACTGCTTGCAATGCACATTGCACACCATGGCACACCCCTAGGGCATGTGGGTGGTTTATGCAGACAGGGGTGTCATGTGTCAGGCGGGGCCATGCAGTCAGCAACACATGGGGCTATACAGCACACATCCATGTGTCAGTGTAATTCTGGTGGACCCCACCAGGCAGCTTCCCATGGCCCTACCCTGTACCCACGGCCCCACACATATATGGCCACTTTGACTGCATGTGTGTGCAGGACACGTATGACACCCTTGTCCGCCTCTCATGGCCCTCCAGGTCGCAATACATATCCCATGCTTGCATACATATTGGGTGTAAGGATGACACGTGACCATTGGGTCTGGAAAGTTAAACATTATTGTCACATCAACAATGGGCAACATGCCCAACCCCACATAACACAATGGGGGGGGGGAACCCAGCACAGCACAGGGCACATGGGCCATCACAGGTGCCTTGGCCGGTACGGGTGATGCTCTTCGGCAGGTGGCAACCGGGATGCCAACATCAAACAAATCGAGTGGCCACCTGCCGAACAGCCACAAGTCAGGGACTGCAGCGCGTGTAACAGGGACATGGGTGTCACGTCGTGCATCAGCCAGGGCCACTAACACCTCTTCCATGCACCTGCAGCACACAGACACACAGTGTCGGCAGTCTGTGTGATAGCATGTGCATGTCGTGTGACAGTGGACATGGGTGGTGCACGACCATGCTGCGCCCATGCCGTGCTGCCGCCTGCAGGGTCTGACTGTGTCCCCTTGGCCCTGTGGGCTGTGTTCACCCCCACCCCCCTCACCTCCCCCCTCCCTGTGCACCCTCCCCCCACCCTCCCTGGCCAGTCGCCGTGGCCCCCCTCCCCCCTGCCTGCCTCCACCCCGACCCACTGTTCCCCCCTCCCCTGCACCAATATGATGACATCGTCATCCTCCTCCTCATCCCCTCTGGTCATGGGTGGGTGGGCTGACATCCTCCTCCTCCACCCCCCCCCTCCCCCTCCTCCTCCCCGTCTGTGCCACACGTCTGCTCCTCCTCCATCGGGGACTCCTCCTCTGCCCCCGTCTGCTCCTCTCCCGTCCTCCTCTGTCTCCACCTCCGCTGGCCTCGCGGGCAGGTGGTGGGTCGGCGGAGCACATAGGTGGAGGTGTGTGGGGCATCTTCGCTGGATCGGTCTCTCTGAAGGATGACAGACATCAGGGCACATCCATGTGTGGCACATACAACATTTACAGATAAAGGTGAGACACAGGAGTTCTGGGTCCAATGGCCGACCTGAACCTGCGACCTAGCACTGGCAATACTGACCATCATGGTGCTCATGTTGCCTCCATTCGGCAGCTCTCGAGGAACTGTGGGTGGTAGCGTCTCAGCTCCCGTGCTTTCTTCCTCAGTCCTCCACCTGTGGATATGTAAACGTTCTGGGGTCAAGCGACCTCACACTAGTCACTGGTGCACACAGCCATATCTCCAGGGTGACACAGAGCCCACTTTGGATGGCCTCACTGGACTCCTGGAGGTAGAGGAATGCTTACAACTACATCAGGACACACAGCCATATCTCCAGGTGTGACACAGAGCCCAATTGGATGGCCTCTCTGGACTCCTGGAGGTAGGGGGATGCTTACAACTACATCAGGAACACCCAGCCAGATCTCCAAGGTGACCACAGAGCCCACTTTGGATGGCCTCTCTGTACTCCTGGAGGTAGGGGGATGCTTACAACTACATCAGGACACACAGCCATATCTCAAGGGTGACACAGAGCCCACTTTGGATGGCCTCTCTGGAATCCTGGAGGTAGGGGGATGCTTACAACTACATTAGTACACACAGCCATATCTCCAGGGTGACACAGAGCCCACTTTGGATGGCCTCTCTGGATGCCTGGAGGTAGGGGGATGCTTACAACTACATTAGTACACACAGCCATATCTCCAGGGTGACACAGAGCTCACTTTGGATGGCCTCTCTGGACTCCTGGAGGTAGGGGGCTGCTTACAACTACATAAGTACACACAGCCATATCTCCAGGGTGACACAGAGCCCACTTTGGATGGCCTCTCTGGACTCCTGGAGGTAGGGGGATGCTTACAACTACATCAGGACACACAGCCATATCTCCAAGGTGACACAGAACCCACTTTGGATGGCCTCTCTGGACTCCTGGAGGTAGGGGGAAGCTTACAACTACATCAGGACACACAGCCATATCTCCAAGGTGACACAGAGCCCACTTTGGATGGCCTCTCTGGACTCCTGGAGGTAGGGGGATACTTACAACTACATCAGGACACACAGCCAGATCTCCAGGGTGACACAGAGCCCACTTTGGATGGCCTCTCTGTACTCCTGGAGGTAGGGGGATGCTTACAACTACATCAGGACACACAGCCATATCTCCAGGGTGACACAGAGCCCACTTTGGATGGCCTCTCTGGACTCCTGGAGGTAGGGGGATGCTTACAACTACATCAGGACACACAGCCATATCTCCAGGGTGACACAGAGCCTACTTTGGGTGGCCTCTCTGGACTCCTGGAGGTAGGGGGATGCTTACAACTACATTAGTACACACAGCCATATCTCCAAGGTGACACAGAGCCCACTTTGGATGGCCTCTCTGGACTCCTGGAGGTAGGGGGATGCTTACAACTACATCAGGACACACAGCCATATCTCCAGGGTGACACAGAGCCCACTTTGGATGGCCTCTCTGTACTCCTGGTGGGAGGGTGATGCGTACAACTACCTCAGGACACACAGACATATCTCCAGGGTGACACAGAGCCCACTTTGGATGGCCTCTCTGGACTCCTGGAGGTAGGGGTGTGCTTACAACTACATTAGTACACACAGCCATATCTCCAGGGTGACACAGAGCCCACTTTGGATGGCCTCTCTGGACTCCTGGAGGTAGGGGGATGCTTACAACTACATCAGGACACACAGCCATATCTCCAAGGTGACACAGAGCCCACTTTGGATGGCCTCTCTGGACTCCTGGAGGTAGGGGGATGCAAACAACTACATCAGGACACACAGCCATATCTCCAGGGTGACACAGAGCCCACTTTGGATGGCCTCTCTGGACTCCTGGAGGTAGGGGGATGCTTACAACTACATTAGTACACACAGCCATATCTCCAGGGTGACACAGAGCCCACTTTGGATGGACTCCTGGAGGTAGGGGGATGCTTACAACTACATCAGGACACACAGCCATATCTCCAAGGTGACACAGAGCCCACTTTGGATGGGCTCTCTGGTCTCCTGGTGGTAGGGGGAATGCATACAACTACATTAGGACACACAGCCATATCTCCAGGGTGACACAGAGCCCACTTTGGATGGCCTCTCTGGACTCCTGGAGGTAGGGGAATGCTTACAACTACATTAGTACACACAGCCATATCTCCAGGGTGACACAGAGCCCACTTTGGATGGCCTCTCTGGACTCCTGGAGGTAGGGGGATGCTTACAACTACATCAGGACACACAGCCATATCTCCAAGGTGACACAGATCCCACTTTGGATGGCCTCTCTGGACTCCTGGAGGTAGGGGGATGCTTACAACTACATCAGGACACACAGCCATATCTCCAAGGTGACACAGAGCCCACTTTGGATGGCCTCTCTGGACTCCTGGAGGTAGGGGGATGCTTACAACTACATCAGGACACACAGCCATATCTCCAAGGTGACACAGAGCCCACTTTGGATGGCCTCTCTGTACTCCTGGAGGTAGGGGGATGCTTACAACTACATCAGGACACACAGCCATATCTCCAGGGTGACACAGATCACACTGTGGATGTCCTCTCTGGACTCCTGGAGGTAGGGGGATGCTTACAACTACATTAGTACACACAGCCATATCTCCAGGGTGACACAGAGCCCACTTTGGATGGCCTCTCTGGACTCCTGGAGGTAGGGGGATGCTTACAACTACATCAGGACACACAGCCATATCTCCAGGGTGACAGCCCACTTTGGGTGGCCTCTCTGGACTCCTGGAGGTAGGGGGATGCTTACAACTACATTAGTACACACAGCCATATCTCCAAGGTGACACAGAGCCCACTTTGGATGGCCTCTCTGGACTCCTGGAGGTAGGGGGATGCTTACAACTACATCAGTACACACAGCCATATCTCCAGGGTGACACAGAGCCCACTTTGGATGGCCTCTCTGAACTCCTGGAGGTAGGGGGATGCTTACAACTACATTAGTACACACAGCCATATCTCCAGGGTGACACAGAGCCCACTTTGGATGGCCTCTCTGGACTCCTGGAGGTAGGGGGATGCTTACAACTACATCAGGACACACAGCCATATCTCCACGGTGACACAGAGCCCACTTTGGATGGCCTCTCTGGACTCCTGGAGGTAGGGGGATGCTTACAACTACATCAGGACACACAGCCATATCTCCAGGGTGACACAGAGCCCACTTTGGCTGGCCTCTCTGGACTCCTGGAGGTAGGGGGATGCTTACAACTACATCAGGACACACAGCCATATCTCCAGGGGGATTGAGGGATCGCTTTGAGGGGCCCTGCAGACTCCTGGAGGTGGTGATGCTGCTACCCAGAACGTTCTGACACACACACATATCCACAGAGTGACTGAATGCACACTTTGAGGGGCTCTCCGGACCCCTGAGGATAGGGTGTATGTATTCTACAACATTGGCAGACAACCCCATATCACCTGGATGTCAGCGTCCCCATGTGCTTAACGTTGCACCACCCCTGATGTTTACCCCTATGTGTTACCCTGCTGATGCAGATACCGCCATCAATACAGGCTTTTTGCATACACTCCTTATGCAGATGCATTGCCTAGTTTTGTTATAGTGTGCTTTACTGTATCAACACCAGCAGCTGTCATGACGCCAGGGGGTCATCATGCCCTCTTTGCCTGAACCGTCAACACCTGGCTACATGGCCACACACTCAAATGTGATACCACATGTATATGGCTGTGTTTCACCTGCTACACTTAACTTATACAGACTACTTACACACAAACAGCATGGACAGCTGACATCAACCCTGTATGTGTGTATGTTTATTTTGACCTAGGTCCATTCATTTACCTCCCGTGGATGGTCTGCCTGTCTGTTAAAGCGCCTGGTCACCCTTTGCCAGGCCCTCAGGACCCTCCCCATGTCCTTTGTCCTGGAGGGTCCTGGGAACAGCTTGTGCTGCTTGTTGGCGATGAGTGCGCCCAGGTAGCACATCTCCCTGTGGCTGAAGGCCGGCTTCCTTGTTCGGGACGCCATGTTTGTTTCTGCTCGTGGTGACGCGCCAACGCTGCCGGCGCAACTTCCGGATTTGCGCGTGGCGTGCGCGCGGCGCATGGCTGCGCGTCTGATCTCTGCTCGGCCGTGCGCTCCGCATGGCTGTGCGTCTGCAAATTGCATATACTACCTACACGCACCATTCATATTGCTTTTTACTGGTTTTGCTCAAAATATGTTTACTGTTCTGTGCCTAATCACATAGCTACAGGGGTGACTGTAATGTCCCTTTACCAAACAATAATTATTATGGTTTACCCTTGGTTCACACAGTGTGGTCTTGAACCTCTGGACACATATCAACTGATTGCTGGTGCATTGTCAGATAGGTGTGCTATGTGTGTCACATAGCAGGTAGTGCTCAGACACGACTAGTTATGGGTGCAGACAGACCATCAGCATCAGATGTCGCTCAACCTGGTGATAGGGGGCTGTGTGTGCCCGTGAAATATGTTCTGTGGTGTATCTCCATGTCTGGACAGACATTATGTGGTGGTTGCCATAGGGTTTGGGGGGGAGATTCATATATGAGCATTGCACATACAAAGTAGGTTGCGTGTTGGACATTACAGGACTATGTGGGTCCGCATGTCACCACACTGCACATTATAATTTGGTATGTGTGCTGGCATACAGTACTGGTTCTTGTAAAATAGCACTATGGTTGATACATGTACTGCTGAAACAGGCGTCATGGGTTACATCTTCCACTTGGGCTCTGGGGTGCCTGTGTCAGGCATCACACATTCTCATACTTGAGTGCAACAGTAGCCATGATTGTTTTCATGTACATCTGTGCTGCACCAGGCATATCTCTTCATACATTGCAACAGTGTTACCTGCCCCAGACCGGTTTCCACATTACAGAGGTGCTGCTAGTGGCAAACCCTCACCACTGCTGCATACATCATGTGCAGTACACCATTCTCACCTATGGAACAGCGCACCCCTGGTGACCATAGCAACAGTGTCTGCATGCCTGCCTCTTTAGCCAGACAGGCATCTGTTCTTAGCAATCCAGCTGTGGCCCACACCTAACCTTGATACCTGTGGAGCCAGAGTTTGCATGTTTCCATCCACAGTGTGGTTATTGGTGAGTGCAGCCACTGACAGGTCCCTGACTGTGAAATAGTGCTGGAAGCTCAGAGATCCTCACAGTGCTGTCTGCATCATGTGCTCCTTACGCAACCGTGTAGGGTGGACTGGGGTTAATGCACTGTGATGGTTTTGGAATTGCCAGTACTACAGGACATTACACACATTCAAGGCCTGACAGCCCCCATGAACCTTCAAAATGTTTGCTATATGTTACAATGTCATCTTCAATGTATGTTACTTTTCAGCAATGTAAGCGCTGTTCCATGTAAAACCATGTTCATTATATGTTAGGTGTGACCGGCTTTGATCTTTGGAAAAAGCGGTATGGTGGAAAAAGCATAATTATATAAATTGAAACCTGCACTGCTGCTGACTGGCAGAGTATAGGGGCCAAGGTCAATATCTAAAACACTTTGCTTGTACAGACACACTTTGGATTTGAACCACCAACCTTTCACCTCTGAGGCATTGCAGTCACCAGGGGACTACAGCTCTGTGTTTGTGATGAGAGGTGTGTGTGGCTGCAATATCACCTCTGCAGACTCTGTGGTGAAGTTAACAGGGTGTGGTCGATCCACTCGCACCCATGATGCACTGCACATGCAAGGCAGCAGTCTAGTGATGGTCCAGTGATAGGGTGGGCAGACCCACAGCACCTGGGCCTCATGTTGGACACTGACCTTCTGTGTTGCTGGTGCAAAGTGGGTACAGACCATCCCAGTGTGTGTGGCTGTTGCTCACCCTGAGGGTGAGGTGAGACACACAGCACCTATCCTGGCTGAGATGGCCCATACATCATATCAATTTGTCTGACAATGTCTGATAGTTTGGCACATCTGACCATTTCTGTCTCACAGACCAATCTGGGCCTTGTGGGCTACAATGCTCACTGAAGGAGGCACATCCTGTGTGGGTGCCCTGCCCTTCATGATATATTTGCAGGGGAGGGTGGGGGAGAGGGGGTTACAGGACCTATAGGCCGAGTGTGTGTGACCACCAGACCTTCCCTGTGCAACACAGTTTCCCCAAAACAGAACATATCCACATTCTACATCCCAACTATGGTGCTTGTAGCTGCCAGCATCAGCAGATTGAGTCCAGCTGTGGTACAGACAACCTACAGGTCAGTCACTGCTATTAAGTACACATCCATATTTCAGGATGATTCAGACAGACAGTATGGCCTGAGACCCCAAGCTCACCAAAACCATCTGACATTTTCCAGCAGCAGGCACATTGTATGCCCAGCTACTGACCCTGCACGGTGTTCCAGCCAGACACATGCAAACTGCAGACAGGCCACTGGCCAGTCCATGGTGCATGCTACCAGGGAAACTGTGTGCACCCATAACTGGGATGTCAGCACAGTGACCTCAGTGATTGGGCCCCATATATACCGAACCCATATATATCACATGAGAGAACTATTCTATGGCACTATGTTGGGACCTAGCCATGCCATGGTCACTGATCATTCAGGGTGAGAGTGACCTCCACACAAGGCATGCTATGGACACCATGTCTGTGGGGGTGGTGGCAAGGCACAGCATGGTCCTAGGCATGCACATTTGCCCTGTGTAGCTGCATCCTGCTCCAACCACCCTGTTTGTTCTGTACCCACAGTACTTTGCTCCTCATTATGCACATTGGCAGGCCAATAATAGCAACGGTGCTATCAGTGTGGTATGTGGGAGGTGTTGACAGTCACCACACACTGGATAGACAGACACACACTCCCCACACCTAGGACAACATTGAGCAGATGTAGTGTTATTTGGGAGCCGTGGCCTACATAACAGTGATGGGCACAGTGCGGGCATGGCAACGTTGGGATGTACTTTTGGGGTAATGTCCCAGAGTGCTACTCTCTGGAGGTGATATGACCTGACACACATTGCACATACATCAGAGACGTTGGTTTGTGACAGCTCGCTGTTCTGCTTGTGCGTAGCATGAGCATTTTTGGAGTTCAGTGATCATATCTTGCCTTGGATATATGTGTGACGTCTCCAAATGTGTTGTGTGGGATTGTGGATGTATGCACATGCTATTTTTTGTACCTCCACACAGGGCCCTACATCCTGCCACTTCATTGGTCGTGCAATAATGGCGCCTGCAGGTACAGGTGTTTCTGCCCCTGTTGCCCACTGCTCTAGGGAGGATTTCAGCAACTACAGTCAATGTGATTAGAACACTGGTCAGGCTTTCATGCTGTCTGTGATTACTATGCCTGTGATACAGCTGCATACCATAGTGGTGTTCAACTCACCTGCATCACACACATCTTTAGTGCAGAGATCAGACAACCTGAGTGATGTGTGAGACACCTTGGCTGCATATGGGGGACTCTGTTGTGGGTGAGGCATATGTTTATGTGGTGTGTGGTATTTATGGTAAACTATGGTATCTTGACCAACACTTATGTCCTCAGCACGGGAATTCCATTCTTTACTATCAGGTTTCGTGCATGGGTAAAACATAGGGACTGGGATAGCAGGTGCCCCAGCCGGGAATTGAACCTGGGGCCCTCTGCTCTTGGAGCCAGTTGCTACATGTACTGCACCACCGTCTTAACACAGCAACGCTACATTCCTGGGGGAGTCCATGGCTGTTTGTCACACAGGGCCTGTCTGTTGGATTGTACTGCAGCCACATGAGGGTGGCTAGGCCAGCATCTGCTGTGGTGCAGCAGCCTCTGCCCCCTCTGCCAGCAGTTTGCATACGCCACCATGCTGACATGGGCCTATATTGGGTAGAGCATCACAGCTGACTGACATGTGGCCCTCCAGTGCTGCATTGTGTGGACTCTGCTGTATGTGTTGTACATTTTTGAGGGGTAAGTGATCCTTATGGTAAAATAGAGGTCCGCTGAACATGCTTTTGTTATCTGCAAGACGTGTTTTGATTTCCTATCACGTTTTAATGGTGGGTAAAATATGTGCATAGTGTTGCTGCTGGCCCTAGCTGTGAGTTGAACTGGTAATCTTTGGCTCCCCAAAACACTGGCTGTGTCCCCTGCACCACACTGCAGTCACAGAGTCAATGTGTACCTGGAGATGGCATGTCTGTTTTTCATAGCAGGCCTTTCTGTTGTGGTCCAATGCACCCACATGTCATGGGCTCAGCCTCCATCTTCTCTAGCCACCTGCCACTGGCCCCCTCAGATACCAGTAAGGTTCTGCCAACATGCTACAGGCCCTTCTGCTTCTGGTGCTGGGGGCGCACAGTTTTAGACCATACAGTGTGCATGTCCGCAACTACCTATGCTGCACATTCCCCCCAACTCACACATGCTGTTGTGCAACATGTGCATGCCATAGGAGACCTGTCCATTGCTGTGGGGAACCCTGCTCTATCCTACATCAATGTGTGATCATTCAACTTTTATACCGCAGGGGCTTGTGACCCTTCCATCATTCATATATTTTTGCCCTGCCTTTCTTGGGAGTGTCTGATGATGTTTCACATTGCTGTGGCGATTACCCAGGTTGGTCCTCTTTTGTGCTACAATCGAGAGGTTTAACAGCTCTGGCCAACACACCAGTCCTGGGAACACTACAGGCATGGATATGTTAGGCATAGACTGTTGGGGGTCACTCCCCAGGGACGTACACACTATCAGACACAAGACCTGCTGCACAGAACCCACACATCTGAATAATTGTTATGGTGGTGCTCAATGGGCCACATGTGCTGAGCATTTGAGTCAATATGAAAATATTTTCACAGGGGACCTTGGATAGCTGTGTACCATGTACCCAGGTGTGGGGTGGCATTGCTAAGGGACACATCTGCTACTTTTGGGGTTACAGGCAGGGCCCACTGTCCTGCCTCTCCAGGATGCATTGTCCAATGGGGCCTGTGGGTGTGGGTGTGTCATGGCCTGTTGGTTGATGCCTTTCATATGGGTTACACACATCAGGTCATGGTGTATCAGACACTGTTCTGGTTTTAAGATGTCCCTCATGGATATGCATGTGCTACATCTGCATAACATAGGGGTGGTGCATAGATAGGCAGCACAATCATTTGTATTAGCCACAGCATGGGTGCTGAATGGTGTGTGGTCCTCCAGGTCTGCAATTTGGATACTCTGATCTGGGTGATGCCACGGTTAATGGTGTCTGTGCTTTGGATGGGAAATGATAGCCGTTCAGACAATGCCTATCTCCTCTGCATTACAGGTTTTTGCTTACCAGCACACTTTAGTTGTTGGAAAAATATGTGGTCGGAATTGGCCATAGCCCCAGCTGAGCTTTGAACCTGTGACCTTATGTTCTTGCATACACTGTCTGTGTGCACTGCACCACCATGTAGTCACTGATTGGCTGGGTTCCCTGGGAGGTCCATGTCTGTACATCCATCAGGGCCTGTCTGTTGCAGTGGACGGTGCCAGATTGCACATGGCATAAGTGGCGCGCTGATGTTCAAGCAGAAGAGCAGAACCTCAGCACAATGGTTAGAACACTGACCAATGGTGCAGGAATCAAGGGTTCAATCCCTCACAGTGCCCAATGAACAAGACTGGCTGAGGCATTATATATTATGGGGAAGATTGCTTTTGGAGTCATTTTATGTTTATTTTAATTATCACTACTAGCAAACGCACTCTCAAAGCGTGTTAACATAAGGTGCCCTATAAAGCACATTTTAAAGTGCACTGTCCACCAAGGCACCCTAGAATGTTGCTTATAGGGCGCTTTAGAGGGTGCCGTATGAGGTATCGCAAGGTCAGTGTACTGTTTTTGATAGCAGCACTGTGCAGTTTAAGGAATGAAAAGCATAAGCAGGTGCGCTGACAGGCAAGGAGGAGCTGCAGTGCAGCACAATGGTTAAGGCACTGACTGCTGATATAGGTGTCATGAGTTTGCTCCCCAGGGTGCCCAATACGTAAAGCTGGCTGTGGCATCAGCTTTGCAATGTACATATTTTTTCCTGCAGCACTTTATTTCTATTTTATTAATTGCTGCCAGCAAACACGCCCTCACGTGCCGTAATGGAAGGTGCCGTATAAGGCACCCTATAAGGCACTCCATAGGGCACATTATAAAGTGCACTGTCCGCCACGGCACCCTACAATGTCTCCCATAGGGCACCCTATAAGTTGCTTCACAGGATAATATATAGTGCACCTTATATGGACAGGAACCATAAGGTGCCCTATAGGGCACCCTATAAAGCACCCTCAGAGGCACCTTATAGGTACAGTACGCTGAGGGTGTTTTTGCTGGCAGCAAAAATGTACATTAAAAAGAGATAATGCTTTGGGCAGCCCTAACAAATAACCCCACTGTGGGTTTGAACCCATGACCTCTGGTTTCACAAACAGTGAAGTAATCATTGGGCTACAGCTCTATAGCTACTAGTAAGCCCCTGGCTGGCTGTAGAGAGCCTGCATGTCACCACACAGACAGTCTGTTGTGGTCACCAGGATAGGGTTAGCCCACCCGTACCCATGATGCACTGCACATGCAAATCAGCTGTCCACAGATGAACACAAGATGGGGTATGCACCCCCACAACACCTCGGCCTGGTAGGGGGTACTGACCGTGTGTTTTACTGGCACAGAGTAGCTACACACCGTCACATTGTGCGGGTACTGTGCTCACCCTGAGGGTGCAATGAGGCACCCAGGACCAGGTCCACAACACCTTCCATGGCTGAAAGAGGCCATGTCAGAGATCCAAAGCAGTGTTAATGTGTGAGATAGGTAGCCTTTGCACAAACACCTTGGATATCTGTCTGTTTCAGTCAGGTGTAGCGTAGACCCTTCCAAAAATCATTTCTTTTTTTTGGAGCTTTCCTGGGAGTGTTTTTTATTGTTGCCCATTGCTATCACTGTTTCCCAGCTGAATTATAATTTTTACAATTTTTATTGTGGTGATTTTAATGTTTTATTTGAGAATTTGTTCTGTGCACATGTATCACACTGCTCACATTTTGTAGGTTTCCCCGGTTTTGCTGTACATTGCTGATGGAAATCGTTTCTCTTCCCTTTAAATGGGCTCTAACGCGAGGTTTTCACTCGCGGTATTTTTTTGACCGAAATTCAGCCACACTCCTGTGCGGGGAGCCTCTCCCCTCCCACTCTCCACCCATTGATCCCGTGCCTCCGCCCCTCGGGAGCCTTCCTCCGCCCTCCGTAAGCCTTTCCACACCTCTATCGCACAGTAGCGGGCCGCGCACATGAGCAGGCCCGTTAGTGTGACGCGCACGTGTGCGGGGCACAAAAACGCACTATTAGCGTGCGCTAAGGTACCTTAGCGCACGCACAAGTGCGCCCCGAACAATTGCGCAGTTTAGTAAACATACCCCTATATTACTATGTTAAACACAGGCAGTAAGTAAAGCAGTGCAATTACAGTAATTCCAAATGACCGACTAGGTACAGGCAGCTAGAAACTATTCAAAGCATGCAAAAGAAAAATAATAAAAACTTAGCCAGAGAGATGCACTCAATGTGCTTCCACCCCCGGTGCTCTGGAGACCAGTAATAGCTTCTGGGTCTGTTCCTACAAGTTTTAAATGCAGAGCTCCCTTGGATTTCTAGGGGAGGAGAATAAAGCCAGCCGACATCTAATGTACTCTGAGCACCTCCACGTGTCCCTGAGTGTGTTTCTGGTTTGTGTTTCAGATGCGGGTGACGTTTGAGGACATCGCTGTCTCTTTCTCCCAGGAGGAGTGGGAGTATTTAGATGAAGGGCAGAAGGAGCTTTACAGGGAGGTGATGAAGGAGAATTATGAGACTCTGATCTCCCTGGGTAAGGACTGTATGACTGTATCTGCATTTCTAGCAGACGGTGGGGCTGATCTATTATACTGTATCTACCATTCTTACAGGTTCCAGAGATAGGACACGTCCAGAAAATGTGCTCACATAGCAATTTCCAGACATATTAACACCCTATACCCACCAGGTACAATAAGCAGTATTTTATAAATCATCATTATATAATTCAACTCTAGATAGAGACCCTGCAAAGCAGAATGGGGGAGTGGCCTAGTGGTTAGGACAAGGTACTTTGGGCTGGAGGGCCGGGGACTCAAGTCCCACCTGGGGACAGCAATCTCAGGCCAGAGGGACTGGGATTTCTAGTCCTATAGGCACTCCTTGTGGTCTTGGGCAAGCCACTTAACCCTCCATTGCCCATGTTCCCTGTAAGTATTAGCGTATGTGTGTCATATCCCCTCGTGTTAAATGTATCTACCAATTGACCGCTTTGACCCGGTGAAAAGTGGGATATAAATACAGCTAAATAAATAAATAACATTGGGCTAATCAATGCTAGGCCCATCAGATACAAGACAAACACCATCATAGGCTATATTCAATATCACCAAGACTGACATCCTCTGCATCACCAAATCCTGGCTAAAAAGCACTGACCAGGTCATTCTATCTGAGATCACTCCACGATCTCACACTGCCTTCAACTGCCTGCACACCCACAAGAGAGGTGGTGGGGTACTTATCCTTGTGCGAATTGACCTTAAATTTAAAATATCCTAATCTGTAATCCACAAACACTGTGACTTAATCACGATAGAAAACAGACATCTAGTCATTTACCTTACCTACAGAGCCCCAAACACTCCCGCTGATGAGACATCCAACATCCTCGAAGCCATATGTTTGGCCAGCTCTCCTCATAAGCTGCTTATACTACTAGGCGACCTAAACCTGAGCTTTGCACCTAGCAGAGGAGAAGTTACTTTCACAAGGCAATAGAATCACATAGCTTCTGCCAAATCCTCAAGGTACCCTCTCACCATTTAGGCTCTACTCTGGATCTCATCTTTGTCCCAAAGAACCTTCATTCACAATACAGCATAATGGCCCCTCTTGCCATACCAGTACCCTGGTCAGATCACCATGCTATGCACTTCAAGACTGACCTCCCCCCAACAAGGAAAATCACAGAGAATACCCCACTCTGAAAGAAGATTTAAAGGATAGAACCAAGACCAATTCCTCAAAAATATCCTTCCCAGCCTCCCCCAGGACTTTTCAGATATGGATGAGGTAATTCAAACCTGGAACTCCACCATCAAGGCAGCAGTGAAACCTCCTTACACCCAAATCTCGGAAATAGAGAATAAAGATCCAAATCTGCCCCGTGGTATTCTGACACAATAAGAGAAAAGAAACACAAAATTTGGCAACTAGAGCATAAATGGAAACATGACTGTTCACAAGCCCCCCCTTCTTCAATACCAGAAAATGCAAAGAGACTACAATGATCTGATCAACAAGCACAAATGAGAATACAACACCAACCTTATCTTAAAAGCCAGCGACAAGCCTCGAAAGCTATTTGAAATTGTCCACACCCTCATGAAGAATCCATCCCACAAAAAAGACACTATCCATCCCCAGATCTTTGGAGATTTCCTCATCAAGAAGAACAAACCACCCTTCAGAACTTCACTGCTAAACACCTCCAACACCTCAACTGCAGAACCCAACGTCAAACACAAATTGTACTGATCAACGGAGCAAATATTCCACACCATCGCTGCCTTAAACACCAATACAGTGCCCTCTGATCCCTGCCCGGTCATGTGGATCAAATCATTCAAGGACAAAGTTGTAAACTGTATCCACAACACCATAAGCTCATCCCTATCTCAAGGATACATGTCCCTGCTCTCAAACAAGTTAACATCTGACTCATCCAAAAATACAACTCAACAACAGTTCTGATCCTGCAACTTTCCACCCTATTTCTAGCCTGCCCTTTCTATCCAAAATAATTGAAAAGGTGGTGAAGAGACAACTGCAAGACCATATTGACCTGTATGCTCCTCTGGATCCACACCAACATGAATTTTGTCCTAACCATAGTGTTGAGACCCTCCTCATACATCTGTTCAACATACTCCTAAGAAGAATACACAACATAAAAACTGGATTCCTACTCGTCTTTATTGACATCTCCTTGGCCTTTGACATTGTATCACACAGCATCTTCTTAAACCAACTAACATTGGACTTCACAGCACAACCTTCAACTGGTTCCAATCCTACTTCACTGATAGACAACAAAATGTCAAAGTTGGTTCAAACACCTCCACTCCATTAAACACAACATAGGGAGTCCTGCAAGGGTCTTCCCTGCCTGCCCTTCCTACTTACAACCAGTTTGTAGCATCTTAGAAACATAGAAATATGATAACAGAAAAAGACCACATGGGCTATCTAGTCTGTCCTTCCATAACAGCTACAACAGTCCCTTTTTTTCCTTTAGAGATACTCTGTGTTTGCCCATGCTTTTTTAATTCAGATAATGTCCTGATCTCTACCACCTCCACTGGGAGACTATTCCACGGATCCACTACTCTTTACGTAAAGAAATATTTCCGCATATCACTCCTGAATCTAGCTCCCTTCACCCTCATCCCATGTCCCCTCGTAGCAGAACTTGCTTTCAATTGAAAGAGGCTCTCTCCCTGAACATTTATGCCACGGAGGTATTTAAACATCTCAATCATATCACCTCTATCCTGCCTTTCCTCTAAGGTGTACATATTAAGATCCTTCAGTCTGTCCTCATATACTTTATAATGAAGACCACTAATCATTTTAGTAGCCACCCTCTGCACCGACTCCATCCTGTTCACATCCTTTTGAAGGTGCGGTCTCCAGAATTGCACACTATACTGCAAATGAGGTCGCACCAAAGACTTATACAGAGGCATTATCACCTCCTTTTTTCTGCTAGCCATTCCTCTCCGTATGCACCCAAGCATCCTTCTAGCTTTTGCCATCGCCTTTTCTACCTGTTTAGCTACTTTAAGATCATCAGACACAACCACGCCTAGGTCCCGCTCTTCTTTAGTGGACAAAAGTACTTCACCCCCTATACTAGATTGCTCCCTTGGATTGCTGCAGCCCAAATGCATGACCTTACATTTTTTAACATTAAATCCCAGCTGCCAAATTCTAGACCATTCTTCAAGCTTAGCTAGATCCCTCCTCATGTTATCTACCCCTTCCTGGGTGTCTATTGCAGATTTTGGTATCATCCGCAAAGAGGCAAACCTTACCTGAAAGCCCTTCCGCTATATCACTAACAAAGATGTTAAAAAAAAATCAGACCAAGGACAGATCCCTGGGGCACACCACTGATAACATCCTTCTCCTCAGAGTGAGCTCCATTTACTTGTACTCTTTGTCGCCTCCCACCCAACCAATTTCTAAACCAAGCAGTAACTTTAGGGTCCATCCCTAGGGTGCTCAGTTTGTATATAAGTCGCCTGTGAGGAACAGTTTCAAAGGCTTTACTGAAATCTAAATACACCACATCTAGGGCTCTCCCTCGGTCCAACTCCCTGGTCACCCAGTCAAAGAAATCAATCAGATTTGTCTGACAAGACCTGCCTCTGGTGAATCCATGCTGCCTCGGATCCTGTAATCGGCTGGACTCCAGAAACCTCACTATTTTCTCTTGCAGCAGTGTTTCCAATAATTTACTCACCAACAAAGTTAACTAACCGGCCTGTAGTTTTCAACCACATCCTTACTTCCGCTTTTGTGTAAAGGCACCACATGAGCCTCTCTCCAGTCCTTTGGCACCACTCCCGACTCCAACGAGGCATTGAAAAGGTCAGTCAGTGGAGCTGCTAGAATGTCCCCAAGTTCCCTAAGTATTCTCGGGTGTATCCCATCCGGTCCCATCGCTTTGTCTACTTTTAGTTGAGATAGTTTCTCAATAACACAGTCTTTTGAAAATTGTTCAAGATGTCCTTTGCTTCTGTTCCTATTTGTGGGTGTTTTCTGAGGTCCTGCTCCTGGTTCTTCATCTGTGAACACAGAACAAAAATATTTGTTAAGCAATTCCGCTTTATCCTTATCAGCTTCTACATATTACTCCCCTGCACCCTTGAGTCTGACAATACCACTCTTGCCCTTCGTCTTCTCACTAATATATCTGAAAAATGTCTTATCCCTCCATTTTATTGCATTGGCTATTTCCGCCTCCTTTTGAATCTTTGCCTTCTTGACTACTTTGCTAGCTTCTCTAAGTTTTTCCAAATACAGATGCCTGTCTTCCTCTCTCTGTGATCTCTTGTATTTCATGAAGGCCTCCCTATTTTTCTTCACTTTTTCAGCTCCTTCTTTCAAAAACCATAATGGTCTCCTTTCCCTTTTACCTTTATTTACCATTTTAACAAAAAGGTTGGTTGCCCTTAAAATATCCCTTTTCAGTTTTTCCCACTGTTTTTCTACATCCCTCAGCTGTTCCCATCCAACTAACGACTCCCTGAGGTATTGGCCCATCTTCGCAAAGTTAGTCTTCCTAAAGTCTAAGATCCTTGCCTTTGGATGGATTCTAACAGCCCTAGTCCTAATACTGAACCACACCATCTGGTGATCACTGGATGCAAAATGATCTCCCACTACAACATCAGAAGCACTTTCACCATTGATAAGCACCAAGTCCAGTATGGCCCCTTCACGTGTGGGGTCTGTTACCAATTGCCTGAATAGTTCTCCCTGTAGAGAATCCAGGATCTCTTTACTTCTAGATGATACTGCAGCAGGAATGTGCCAATCAACATCTGGCATATTGAAATCTCCTATCAGTAGCACGTCCCCTTTCCTAGCAATGCTGCACATGTCTTCAATTAACTCTCTGTCCACCTTTTCCTCTTGTGAGGGAGGTCTGTATATCATACCAATGTAAACAGATTTCTCTTTCCCTCTTTCTAGTTTAACCCACAATGCCTCCCCTCTCCCTTTTAAGCTCTGTAATTCCAAAGCTTTAATAGTAGTTTTTACATATAGTGCCACTCCTCCTCCCCTACTTCCTACCCTGTCCTTTCTGAATAAAGTATAGCCAGGTATAGTTACATCCCAATCATGGTTTTCTGTGAACCATGTTTCTGTAACTGCCACTAAATCCAAGTCAGCCACTCCCACCAAAGCTTCAACATCAGGGATCTTATTTCCCATGCTAAGGGCATTTATACACACCGCTTTCCATATGTTACCCCTGTTATCCATTTCCATAAAGTTATTTAATGTATCACCTACCTGGGGGCTCTCACTTACCTGGGGGCTTTCTTCACCCATCCCTAATGAATCTAGTTTAAAGCTCTCTTCAGTAGCTTAGCCAGTCTACTACTGAAGACGCGTTGACCTTTCTTGGACAGATGGATGCCATCTCTGCTCTGCAACCCTTGGAACAGCATCCCATGGTCTAGGAAAACAAAACTCTCTCGATGACACCATCCACGCAGCCATGCATTCATCTCCAGGATGCGAGCCTCTCTGCCTTGGCCTTTACCCTCAACAGGGAGGATTGAAGAGAACACTACCTGTGCACCTAACTCCTTCACCCTCTGTCCCAGAGCCATGAAGTCACTTTTGATACATTCCGAGGTATACTTGGCAGTATCATTTGTTCCAACATGGATTAGCAACATTGGGTAATAGTCAGTGGGCTTGATGAGTCTCGGCAAACTCTCCATAACATCTTGGATTTTGGCACCAGGCAGACAGCGTACCTCTCTGGACATCAAGTCTGGTCGGCAGATGGACGCCTCAGTACCCCTCAGAAGAGAGTCTCCAACCACCACTACCCTTCGTTTCCTTGTGGTCACTGATTCTGCAACTTTGGGGTACTTGAGCTCTGGTTCTTCCTTTTCCAGGGATGCTTTCACCTCCTCCACTTCCAGGGCTGCATAATGGTTCTTCAATTCAAGGGCTGGAGAAGTTGGATTGGTGATTTTGCAGGCCCTGGTGACTTCAAGCAGCACAAAATTAACTATGCCATTTATGCAGATGACATCATGGTCTATTCCCCTATCCATCTCGACATGCCAGACTATACAGCTATCACTAAATGCCTACAGGAGATGAGCAACTGGCTGGCTTCCAACAATCTCCAAGTTAACTTCAAAAAATCTGAGGCGCTATTCATAACACTGGATTCTGCTGTTACCCCCATCATCAGTCTCCATCATGGACACTCTAATCCCAGTAAAAGAGGAAGTACACTACCTTGGTATCACCCTTGATCTCTTTCTAAACTTACAAGTCCACATCAACAGAACCTCCAGGAATGGATTCAAAAATCTCACTATTATCCAAAGACTAAAACCCCTCCTCAGTCTGGATCACTTCTGCACGGTCTATCAAGCAGTTATAATCCCTATGCTAGATTATTGTAACTCCCTTTTCATGGTCTTCCAACTCAAACAACACATCCCTTGCAAGTAGCCCAGAACAAGGCTGCCACATCATCACAGGATCTGCCAAACATGATCAGATAACACCGCTCTTATATCAGCTTCACTGACTACCAATTACCTCACGTGCCAGATACTAAACTGCCTTGACTATCTTCAAGATAAGAAACAACACATCAGCCGGAATTCTACAGGAACTGATATGCACAAAACTAAACAGCAGACCTAAGAGACAGAGCACCAGAGACACCATTTCAACTCCGAGTTCTTACACCAACGAAGAGGGCTCTTTCATTAGTGGCACTCACCAACTGGAATTCTCTTCTAGAGGTGGTCAGGACAACCAAGGACTTAAAGGACTTCAGAAAACATCTCAAAACCTTCCTTTTCACAGATCACTGCAGAGACAATACCTAGTTCTTGCCCCTCATCTCACCTGCCTAAAAGAATATCTAACTCTTGTACATATGTTGCAATGCATATGTTTTGCCTCTGTGCAAATCCTGCATGTCACCCCTTCCTAAGTTTATACATTGAGTTCTCTGTAATGTTTATTTTAATGTACATCGCTTTGATTGCACGAGAAGGTGGTATAAAAAAAAGTGTTAAATATATAAAATAAATTGTCCCCTCATTGCAGAGCTTGCTTTCAATCGAAAGAGGCTCTCTACCAGAGCATTTATGCCATGGAGATATTTAAACATCTCTGCCATATCTCCTCTCTCCCATCTTTCCTCCAAAATATTACTACTGCTACTCCTTGATACCTTCTCCTCGCTTGGTTTTAAGGGATCTGTACTGTCCTGGTTCTCCTCTTATCTCTCCCATTGCTCTTCCAGTGTTTCTTCTAGTGGATCCTCCTCTGCTGCTATCCCATACTCAGTTGAAAGAATCTGTCTTGGACACACTCCTTTTCCCTCTCTATATCCATTCCTTTGGTGGACTCATCTCTTCCCAAGGCTTTCAGTACCATCGTTTCACTGATGACTCCTACATCTACCTCTCTACATCTGTAATCTCTCCGACAATCCAAGCCCACATCTCTGCCTGACTTTCTGACATTGCTGCTTGGATGTCTCACCGCCACTTGAAATTGGACAAGGCCAAAACTGAGCTTCATATTTCCTCTTTATCCCTTTTCACCCCTACCTCCTTTTTCAGTCTCTGTGGATAATAAAACACTTTGTCATCTGTCATCTAGACTACTGCAACCTGCTCCTTGCTGGTCTCCCTCTAAATCATCTCTTTCCCCTTCAATCTCTTCAACACTGCTGCGTGGCTAATCTTCTCACGTCACTTCATTGCCAAACTACCACTCCTGTTGACCTATAAGTGCATTCACTCTGCAGCTCCTCACTACTTTTCCTCTATTTTTCTCTCCCTTCACCCCTTCTCGTGATCTCTGCTCTTCTTGCAAACCTCTTCTATCTGTGCCCTTCTCTTCAATTGCTATCTCCAGATTTCGCTCCTTTTGTCTTGCTACTTCTTATGCCTGGAATAAAGTACCTGAGTCTGTACATAAGACGCCTTCACTGGCCCTTCTCAAATTGAGGCTCAAAACTCACCTTTTCACTACCACTTTTGTATGTTGAGTCGCCTGATCTCTTGTGTTTCCTTACCATTTCCCCTAGCTGTATCCCATGTCTACAGCTACTGTGTTGTCTGTCTTGACTAGATTTTAAGCTCTGATGAGCAGGGACTGTCTTTTACATGTGTCTGTGCAGCGCTGCGTATCTCTTGTAGCGCTATACAAGGGTCTCAGTAGTGTGTGTAGAAAGGAAGGGACAAATGTTTCTGATGTTATAGAGAACGAAGTGACAGGTTTTAGCTTTCTTTTCGATGCTGCAGAGAAGGAAGAGTAGAGTCAAAGATGGTATGGAAGGGCAGAAGTGGTAGCCCGTATGGACTTTATCTGCCATCATATTTCTTTGTTTACATATAGAAGGTGCCTTGAATACTGGCCAGTTTGTAATTTTTTAATTTTAATGCAAATTACTTTGCCATTTTATATGAAAGGAGATACATCAAGAGATCATGAAATGAAATCATGTAAGAGATTAACTTTCTCCCTCTGTCACATTATTCACAGCTGATTGGTCAGAGATGTGGGATAATCTCAGAGCAGGGATTTTGGGATCAGGAGACCCAGAAATACCTCTGTGGTACCAACACGTGATTAGTGCCTTCTTTTTATGTCCAGCAGGTGACGGGGTCACACAGGAAAAGAAGAGAGTGGAGAAGAGAGAAGAATGGGGAAACTCTTTCACACCCGAGGTGCACCCAGCACTCCACCTAAACTCTCACATGCAAGAGAGATGTTTTACACATACTGAGTGTGAGAGCCGTTTCAATTTTAGCAATTGCATAAGAAGCCACCTGGAAACCCACACAGCAGAGGGAACTACCCCAACAGAGAGGCCTTCTACATCTTTTAAAAGTCCTGAATGTGGAAGAAATTTCACTCTTAAGAAATCCCTAAAAATGCACCAGAAACTCCACAGGAGTGAGAAAAGATTTCAATGCACTGAATGTGAGAAATCTTTCCTCAGAAGTTCACAACTTGTGGAGCATCTTAAAAACCACACAGGGGAGAAACATTTTAATTGTATTGAACATGGGAAATGTTTCCCCAGAAAAGCAGAACTAGTGACGCATCATAGCACCCACACATGGGAGAAACCTTTTAGTTGTACTGAATGTGGGAAATGTTTCCCCAGAAAATCAGAACTAGTGAGGCATCATAGCACCCACACAGGGGAGAAACCTTTTAGTTGTACTGAATGTGGGAAATGTTTCCCCAGAAAAGCAGAACTAGTGAGGCATCATAGCACCCACACAGGGGAGAAACCTTTTAGTTGTACTGAATGTGGGAAATGTTTCCTCACAAAAAGATATCTAGTGCGGCATCGCAGAACCCACACGGCAGAGAAACCTTTTAGTTGTACTGAATGTGGGAAATGTTTCCTCACAAAAAGATATCTAGTGCTGCATCACAGAACCCACACAGGGGAGAAACCTTTTAGTTGTACTGAATGTGGGAAATATTTCCTCGCAAAAAGATATCTAGTGCAGCATCACAGAACCCACACGGGGGAGAAACCTTTTTGTTGTACTGAATGTGGGAAATATTTCCCCAGAAAAGCAGAACTAGTGAGGCATCATAGCACCCACACAGGGGAGAAACCTTTTATTTGTACTGAATGTGGGAAATGTTTCCCCAGAAAAGCAGAACTAGTGCGGCATCATAGCACCCACACAGGGGAGAAGTCTTTTAGTTGTACTGAATGTGGGAAATGTTTCCTCACAAAAAGTTATCTAGTGCTGCATCACAGAACCCACACAGGGGAGAAACCTTTTAGTTGTACTGAATGTGGGAAATGTTTCCCCAGAAAAGCACAACTAGTGCTGCATAATAGAACCCACACGGGGGAGAAACCTTTCAGTTGTACTTATTGTGGGAAATGTTTCCCCATAAAAGCAAAACTAGTGCTGCATAATAGAACCCACACGGGGGAGAAACCTTTTAGTTGTACTGAATGTGGGAAATGTTTCCTCACGAAAACAAATCTATTGCGGCATCACAGAACCC
Organism: Ichthyophis bannanicus; assembly: GCA_033557465.1. Classification (NCBI taxonomy): domain Eukaryota; kingdom Metazoa; phylum Chordata; class Amphibia; order Gymnophiona; family Ichthyophiidae; genus Ichthyophis; species Ichthyophis bannanicus. The sequence continues at coordinate 84,848,568 of CM066031.1, forward strand.
ACACGGGGAGAAACCTTTTAGTTGTAACGATTGTGGGAAATGTTTCCTCATTAAAACACATCTAGTGCAGCATCACAGAACCCACACGGGGGAGAAACCTTTTAGTTGTACTGATTGCGGGAAAGGTTTCCCCAGAAAAGCACAACTAATACTGCATCATAGAACCCACACATGGGAGAAAACCTCTTTTTTTTAATTTATAAATTTTTATTAATTTCACATTTAAGTAAAACAAGAATGACAGAAATAAGGTGGTACACTATATTCAAAGAGAAGCATAAGAAAAAATACAGAAAAATATATCATCATTTTTAGACCACAATAATAGGCAATACTCCTCAGCTGGGTTACATGTGAAAGATCAGGAAACATATAAACTTTTAAGCATAAGAAAGTTACATTGAAATTTCTAAAGAAAGCCTGAAGAACTAATGACTTATCCAGCTCTAGAGCCAGGGTTACAAGAAAGGTTGTCTGGTCAGTGAGCACTTCCACAGAGTCCTCCTGAAACGCAGTAAGGTCTCCGGGTCTTTGAAACGGATTCTCAGAAGCTGAGCCACGAGAGCCGGGGCCCACAGACAAATACCGTGCTCTCACAATCGGAGGCAAATTATCTCCAGGAAGTTTAAGCTCCTCCAGAAAATATTTGTGAACCATCTCTGAAGCAGACATAATAGGAGATGTAGGAAAATTCAACAATCTCAGGGGAGAAACAATTTAGTTCTACTTCTGCTTCATCTCCACACTTCCCCTCCCACTTATATACTCATTTATTCCCCCCCTGCTCTTCGCTCAGAGTTATGGGATGCTGTCTTGCTAACAATTACTGATGTATCTGTAGCTGTTCCCAAAATCCTTATTGCAGGAGATTTCAACCTTCACGTCAATGCTCCCACCTCTTCTAGGGAGCACGCTTTTCTCACTCTTCTCCACGACCTATCCCTTGTACAGCATGTTACCCTTCCTACTCACCAGGCCGGTCACACTCTTGACCTACTCCTGACGTCCTCCTCCTCTTCTCTCTCACTCTCTAATATTACCGCTACGCCCCTTCCTTGGTCAGATCATGTGTGTCTTGCGGTCACTTGTTTTGGTTCCGGAGATTCTCTTTCCTCCTCTTCCTCTCCCGTGTCCCCGCCAGAATGGCTACAACGTGTCATTACCCCTCTCACACTTCAGCAGTTTCCTGCAGCGACTGATCTCCTGCCTTCAGACTTCTCCTCGCTTTCTCCCAACTCCCAGGATGCCCTCTGGTCCTCTGCTCTTTCCACCGCTCTTGACCGTATAGCCCCTTTACGCTCCCACCCCTCCCAGCACCGTCCCTCGCACCCATGGTACCACAGTGGTCTCCGGCTGCTCCGGACTCATCTTCGTAGAGCCGAACGGTTATGGCGTAAGTCCCCCTCTCCAACTACTTTAGCAATCTTTAACTCTCATCACTCCTTCTACCATTCCAAAGTTCACTCTGCTAAGCGTTCTTATTTCTCTAATGCGATCTCTAATGCCCCGAACCAAACTAGGCATCTCTATTCTGTTTTCCAATCTCTTACTTCTTTACATGTTCCCCTATCCAATCCCTCAGCCCCTTTTCTTCCCTCCCCGTCGCAACTTGCTTCCTTTTTTGACAACAAGGTTACGTCTCTGAGAGCATCTTTGCCCTCCTGTCCTGCTCCCATCGATTCTCCCCCCCCCCTCCCGCTCCCTCCCCTCCACCTACTTTTCGACTTTCTCATTTCTGGGCCTCCTTTGACCCCCATCTCTGCCCCCGAACTTCTTCACCTTATATCTTCCTCTAAGAAAACCTCCTGCCCACTTGATCCCATTCCTTCCTCTTGGCTTCTTACCCCTTCCCTGGGCTTTCTTCCCTACATTCTCACTATGTTCAATTCAAGCCTTTCTACAGGGACCTTTCCTGGACCCTGGAAACATGCTTTGATACGCCCCATTCTTAAGAACACTTCACTGGATCCTTTGGTTCCCGCTCACTATAGTCCTGTTTCTAATCTTCCTTTTCTGTCTAAACTCTTAGAGAAATTTGTCTTTGCACAGCTCTCCCATCACCTTGACTCTATTAACTTCCTTCACCCTTGTCAGTCTGGGTTTCGTTCGGGTCACAGTTTTGAAACCATTCTTTTAGCTTTCACAAATGCGTTGCACGTAGCACGTGATCGTGGTGACATCTCGGTGGCGGTTGCTTTAGATCTCTCAGCTGCGTTTGACTTGGTTGATCACTCCCTTCTCCTTCACCGTCTACGGGATGCAGGTCTTTGTAGTACAGTGCACCGTTGGTTCCATTCTTTTCTTTCTTCTCAGTCTTGTGCGATTCTTTCCTCCTCTCCTTCCACCCCTCCCCCCCCCCTCAGATCCACACCATCTTCCCTGTGGGGTTCCTCAGGGTTCTGTTCCTGCCCCCCTTCTTTTCAACCTCTTCTTAGCTCCCCTTGCCTCTCTAATACAACAGTTTGGCATATCCTCCTTTCTCTATGCGGATGATATTCTCTTACTTCATCATACTTCTCCTTCTTGCCCCGATCTCTCAGTATTGGACTCCTGCCTTGCAGCTGTAGCAAACTGGTTGACAACCAACTGCCTACACTTAAATCTCACTAAAACTATTGCCATCTGATTTTCCCATGGCAGCCTTCCCCCTTCCATGGCCCCTTCTTTCTCCGGCTCTCCTGTACCCTTGGTCTCCACCTTTTGCTATCTTGGTGTGCACTTTGATTCCGACTTATCTTTTCACACTCACCTTTCCCACATTACTAAAACATCCTTTTTCTTTCTTCGCCAAATTTGTTCCATTCACCCTTTTCTTTCCCCTTCAGCCCTTGTCACGTTGGTTCTGTCTTTAGTCATGTCCCGTGTGGACTTTGCAAACTCTTTTTCATTGGTCTCCCAAAAAACCAACTAACCCGACTTCAACGAATTCAGAATACTGCCGCTCGCCTTGTCACACACTCCTCCCCCCAGGACCACATAACCCCTCTGCTATTTCATCTTCACTGGTTGCCTCTCCTTTTCCATGCCACATTCAAATTACTGACTCTGGTTCACAAAGCCTTCCACACAAGCACCCCACAATATCTAACAGATCTCCTTTTTTTTCACTCTCCCAGACATACCCCTCGCTCTTTTCATCTTAACTGCCTTACCCTCCCCTCCCCTTTCCATGCTCACCTGCAGTCCACCTGTTCCTCTGCCTTCTTTTTCGCTGGTCCCGCCCTCTGGAACACCCTTCCCCCCTCCCTCTGTCTAGAACCTCAATTCATTACATTCAAACCTGTTCTCCCTAGCTTTTAATGTTCCCTCCCCTTTTGTGTGATCTACGCTTTCCCCCACCTCTGTCTCTCCTTAGGCCTATTCTTTCCTGAGTTTTGTCTTGGGGGGATGTTTACTAAGATCCCGGTAAAGTGCGGGCCGCGGTAGAGTGCGGGTGCCATATAAGGAGTGGGCGTTTCGCGCTGAAGAAGGAAATGCGTGATTTGCATATGCGGTAAGGTGCGGGCCGCCCATATGCGCCCTGCACATCAGCACATGAAGTGGCTGCACGGGAGGAATAAGTGGCGTGCTGATGTGCAATCATGAGAGCAAAGCTACAGCACAATGTTTAGCCCACTAACCACTGGTGTAGGGTTCAGTGTTACAATCCCCCACAGTGCACAATGAAGATAGCTGTCTGAGGCGTAATTTGTGGAGGCAGATAAATAATGGGTGGCGGAAGGCGGAGCGCTGCTGGGCCTAAAGCGGCGCGCGACTGTTTTTGGAGGCCTGTGAATCCCGGAAGGTAGAAGTGGCACATTGATATGAAAGCAGAAGAAATGAGCCACAGCACAATGGTAAAAACACTGACCAAAGGTGCAGGGAGCATGGGTTCAATCCCCCCCAGTGCTCACCAAAGGAAGCTGGCTGTGGCGTTATTTTAGAAGGTACACCAAGTATGGGCGGCCTAAGGCGTTGCGCTGCTGGGCCTAAAGCGGCACGCGAATGTGTTTGGAGGCCTGTGAATCCCGGGTGGTATAAGTGGCACAGTGATATGAAAGCAGAAGAGATGAGCCACAGCACAATGGTGAGAACACTGACCAAAGGTGCAGGGAGCATGGGTTCGATACCCCACAGTGCACACTGAAGGAAACTGGCTGTGGCATTCTTTTACAAAGTATGTGTGGCATAAGGCGTTGCGCTGCTGGGCATAAGGGTGTGTGCTAATAGTTTGGAAGCATAATAATGTTGGTAAGCCATATGGTGGTGCGCTGATGTGCAAGCCCAGAAACAGAATCACATCGCAATGGTGAGGGGTGCAATCCCCAACAATGGCAAATGAACATGGCTTGTTGAGTGTGTACCTGGTAGGGTTAATATTGCATTAGGAGGCACATCTCGTATATCTGTGCAATAACTTATTCAAGCACATGTACTGTCACAGCACTGTAACATAACATGCCCCTGAAGTTACCTCAAATGACACATTTGTAAATGGATTGTCCGCCATGGCACTGTACAATGTTGTTGAAAGCGTGGCCGATGGGGCGCCATGTAGGGTGCCCTATGAGGCAGGTAAAGGTCACAGCACTGTTTCTGATGGCAGCACTGTGCATTGTGATGTATGGAAATGGTAAGTAGGTGTGCTGACCCTGGTCTGACTTCCCTGTTTTAGTAGTGAGGGGCTGTAGCCAGCCCCTGGTGACTGATATTAACAGGGGTGCCGAGTGAATGTCATTGTAAGCAGTCGCCTGGGTCTGTCTGCAGCCCCTCCCCCCCTCCTTGCTAAATCATCAATGGCAGACCTGCATCTGCCATTACTGATTTAGCTAGGAGGTGCTGCAAACAGGCCCCGGGGACAGATATGAACAGGGGATCAGAGTCACTATTATCGGGGAAAATGCCCTATTCCCTTTGCATATTGAAATCCCAAAACTAGCATAGGCCCATTACATACAAGGTATGGTGAAAAACAACATACCCCTATGTAATGTATGCTCACAACTGTTGAAGACAGTCAATGATGTTGCAGGGGCCATGGTTTACTATTTTCTGGACAGCAGGTTAGCTGAGTTATGTTCCATGTCTGTGTGAAAGTGTACAGAAATTCGTGCGTCCATCTAAAGAGAACTACACCCTTGTGCCATATATTATTGGCCAGATTACGGTGCATCAGATGGAACATCCTCTACATAGCCCGTTAGCAAAGCAAACCATTAATATCTACCTGAGGCCATGTTTAAAGTCTGCCAACTCCCAAGGCACTATCGTAGGTACCCCATAAGCTGTGTGAATCCAAGGTGTGGCAGAAGATGCCCTAAGGATGTATAGGTGAAATCAGCAATGTTAGGCAACAACAGCAACATTGCACAATATGAATGTTAAAAGACGTATGTGCCAAACACACATGTAACATGAACACTGCACAGAGCAGAGAACATAGACAATATTAAACTAAAAGAACGACGTAGATAAGTTGATGGAATGCAGATATCAGCTGCAGTCCATGTGACAGCCATAAAAATGGACAAACATGTTGTGGCCAACGAGATCCATGCACAGAGTGATGGAAATGTGCCATGCTGTAATGACTGTGTGTGACAGAGGATGGGAAGATGTGGCCAGCAGAGGTGGCTGCTATGGCAGGATAACTGAAATATCAGGATGACTGTGGAGTACAGGTGCTAGGCTGAGCACACACAGGGGAGGCAAGCAGGGTGAGCTGCAATGCATGAATATGATGGAGTTCACGATGTGGGGAAGCAGCATGCACATCTGGGTAAGATGGCGCACAGCTGGCAGACAGAGGATGGACACAAGGATGTATCACAACTCAGATGAGGGTACTATGTGGTCATACCACATATCACCACAGATATGACACACAGACAAATGAAACGCACCAATGCAGGACAAGCATACAAATCCAAGACAGCAGACAGGGAGCACACCGATTACCCCCACCACAAATGGCCATGCCTAAAACGGTAGGCCAAACCGCCAATTTGAGCACATTAGCAAAAGCTGCATACAAAAACACTGCATATCAGTACCCCAAACGCCTGCTGGGTGTCAGAACAAGCAAACCACCAAAATAAATAATGAGCAAATGCACATGCACATCTGCCATGTACATATTTATGTCCACTCTGTATGTGGCATCGGGGACAACTGCACCAACACAAGGGAATGTTTTGTAGTGACTACAGCATGTAAAATCCATAACAAAGGAAAACCATGGCATCCCATGACTCTCTGGGGATCAGGTGACTAATGATGATTGTGGCGTGATAAAGATCAACATGCAATCAGGTGCACCACACACACCACCATAATCACAGCCAAACAAAGTCACTACGTGCATTGGCATGTATAAACCATAAAGTAAGAGACCTATGTAACAACGAATATGTTAAGGGGATGAAGCACACAGGATGCACCCTGTTGTACAGTGCAAAGAGGGAAGGGTGTGTGTAGAGGTGAGGAACCTGTTGGTACCTAATGGTGCATTTAAGCCAGTGTGCCAAAGAACCAAACAAGCGGAAGATAAACCCCAAACTACAGAGTTCAAACACATTACTTTACACAATCCCACAAACTGCAAAATGAGCACACTGTAACACAAATACCCCAAAGGGTGTGTGTGTATGTCAACCATTCATTCACAGTGATGTGCCATATGGCTGCCACATACACAGCTGGCACTGTGCAAGGATGTGAGCACATGTGCACCATGTACATGACCAGTAAAGGACCCCAAAAAGGGACAGTATGATCAAATAGTCTAGAAGTAACATGGGGAATAGAAAAGTGGCTTTGCCCCCAAACAACCAGTGATAAAGTCACATTAGCACTCCCTGTGTCATAGGGCAAGTCTGGGAACCCCCCATTTACGTTGAAAATTGTCACAGGGTGGACCTAGGGCAGCATGAGAAAATGCACGGCAGTGTGAATGAGCAAGCAAAAAGTGACAGGACGAATGGAAGAATGCTTGATGGTTGCCAGGGACAACAAAAGCACACGTGCCCAGAGCCCAGAGAGACACACCCAGGGAGTAAAGCACGGGACTCTGCTACACCTAATGGAGCGCAGCTGAGGAAAGGTGGAGTCAGAAAACACATAGATAAAACGGACTACCAAACATTCAGAGAGGGGGAACCTTTGAGAAGGAAGCAATGTTGGAGAGAGGAGCCGAGTAGGCAATCCTGGAGAGAGGATTGTGGAAAGAGTCCAGAGACCTGTGTGGTTCTGAGAAAAGGCAAGTGAAATATAAGAAGGGTGCAACAGCAGGTACTGGGGAAAAGAAGGGATACAAGGGCTATTTGCCATCTAAAAGGGAAGAGTCTTGGAGGCATAAAAATACCCTTAAAAAGCATGGATATTCAGAGGCTGATAGTAACTTTTCTCCTGTTTATAAAAGTCTTAAAAGAAGGGAGTTTCACCTACCCAGAGAAGCAGAAGAAAAGAAATCCCTTATTACGGTGAACTCCTAGCTCCAAGGGAATCACCGTTACACAGTTTGCAATCGGGCACAGCTGAGCCTGGAGAGCTGAGGCAGACCCGGCAGGGAGTGTATCACAATTACTCAGCTAGCAAGCCATACAGAGACTTGAGCTATCCACTGAGATACCAGCGGGGGCAGGGCTCTAGAAGACAGCATACAGAGTTTTGTGACATTCCCCAGAGAGGCAGTGCTACACAGAGGAAGAGGAACCTCCTAACTGACGGGGCAAATCTGCCATACTTTTATTCCACATTAGAAGGGGGTAATGCAGATTCCAACGGACAGGAATTGATGGAATATGAAGAATCAGGAGCATTAGCAGATACAGAATTGATGGAATGTTCCCTTACTACAAAAGAACCTGAATACTCATTAAGGTAAAGGTTTGTGTAACCTTAATTCCCATATTCAAGTGGCAAAGGCTACATCTCTCTCTCTCTCTCTCCCTAGCCAAACAGACAAAGTAGGCTGTTTGTTCTTTTCTTTTGTTTGACGTTATATGCTGAAGAAAGCTATTTGTGTTATCCAGTTACTTTATGTTATAAGCCAGGATAGGCTATTACTTTCTGTTGTAAAAGAAGAAAACCTCAAAGGGACGGGGAATAAATCCCTAAAGGAAGAGAAAGTCTTATGTGTGATTTGTATAGATACAAGCACGGCACAACTACCACCCTCATGAGCCAAAACATACCAGCAGTCAAGGCTGGGGCGGATGAGGTGTGACAGTACATATGCAAGGTGTCCTGTGCATATCGTGTCAGCACAGTCTGTGAGCTGTACTGGCACAGTGTGCACACACATCCATGTCCAAACAGGGGAACTATGTTCGACATTGCCTGTGTCGTTGCCCTATGCATCAAGGTGTCCAACCCCTCATACATGACTATTTGGTGGCATATGTGTAACCCTTGCCGTGCCTAGTTTAATGACCACATTCCCTACACCCCACCATGGTGCTGCATGTGACAGTGGCAGAGCTTCACAACAAATATCATTCATTTGTTGACATATGTTGACATATGTGGTTCATGTATTCGCAAACGTGTGAGTTGTGTGACTCTGGGACAGGTGCTACAGTGTAACATCTGACACAAGAACCTCTTATCAGACACCTACACACATGGTCACCCCCCAAATGTACTGTGGAGACAGTGGAGTTATCGCTAGCATGTTTACCCCTCGAAAACATATATGTCTACACAAAACTCACATGCTGACATCCATAGTCCTAGGCTGCATGAGGCACACAAGCATTACATGGTGTGTTGAACATATGTTTAATAAAAACAAAACCAAACAGGGGTAACTATGTACATTTGTAAGAAGGGGGATAATACCATGACCCGCCCCCCCTAAACTCACCCTCCCCACCCCTTTCTCCCACACGCCCTGAACAATGTCCCATCCACAATCCCGCAACCCCACATGCCCCCCACCCTCCCTCCACATGCCCAGTGATGGAAGACAGGGCAACACAGGGCACATATGTGGACGTCACTAGCACCATTACTGACGCCAGTCACGCCATTGAGAGGGTGGTTGGCGACATGGTAGCCGGACCACCTCGGCTACCACCCTCTCAATAACTCCCGCCAGCCACTGCTGTGAGTGGCTCAGCTGGTGGAGCCATTGCTCCATCGCATGCATGGCCCCAGACAGGTTTTCCACGCATCTGCCACCACACACACACATTGTGCCAGGTGTTTGTGTGGTGGCATCTGCGTAGACCCTGGGTGGGGCCCTGCATGGTTGAGGCAACCTCTGTGGCTGAGGGGAGCCCACAGTGCCCTGTGATGCCCTGTCTTCGACATCACTCTCCCACACCCCCTCTGGCCCCCTCTCCCACCCTGAGCCCTCCACAACGTCCCCCTCCCCCTCCACATCCCCAACACCCTGTCTCCCCCCTGGCACCCCCCCAATCAGCCGTTCCAGATGGCCATCTGGCCCCTGGTGGGGGACATCTGACGCAGGTGAATGTGTCTGCGCCTCCACCACCACCTCCTCCTCCTCCTCCTCCTCATCGTCCTCTTCCCCCTCCTCCGATGTGATGAGGACCACCACCTCGTCTGCATGTGGTGTGGGGGGATGTCTCAGGAGGGGTGCGGAGGTTGTGGGCAGATCCTCTGGGACATCACCATCTGTGGAGGTCGACAAGCATAGGAACTCTGTTAGGTCTCACATACAGCACGTCTACATATGCAGTGGCCACACAGGTTTTTCTGGCAACTGCAACATCTGTTACTGATGTGACACTTTGGGAACACTCAGATGCAACCTTTGGGGAGCTCTCACCCTGGATTCGCTGCAGGTAGCCGGCATGGTGGAGGCGCAGCTCCCTGCCCTTCTTCCGGAGATCCTCAACCTGTTGATGGTAAGTGAAAGGTTGGGTGCATTAGTGACATATCAACCGTCTGCTGGGTCACCCATAAAAACACACAGCCGTGTGGGCAATGTTTTGCTGCTACAGCCACACTGTTGTGTGTGTGTCTCATGTATAGCATAGTTCAGCACATGTCACTGGGGATCGCCATGGGCAACAGACATATGTCCTCACATGTGCATAATGTGGGTGGGGGGTGGGATTGACCCTGTATGAGCAATGGAAGATTGCTATCTTTGTAGGCCGTAGCCCTGCTGTGCAGACCACATGTGTGTTTACAACACCATAGACATGGGCAATATCACCATAACATCTGTGAACAACAGTGGTCATGTGTAGTTATATGTATGTGTTGGTCAACCACACCTGCTGAGTTGATCATTGGAAGAACATCACTAATGTCCATGTGTGTAATAGGCTTGGCTTTCTATTATGTGTCTAAATGCTGAAACAACATTTGCATGATGGTGTGGGGACATAGACCTGTTGCAGGTGTTTGTTAGCTTCTGACATGGTTCATGGGGATGGGGTGCTGTTACACACATAAACATCGTCCCCTACCATATCATCTGCAGACATAGGAGACATGTGTGATGATATATTGACCTCCAAAACTATGGGGTACGTACAACCTCTGTGCCATGAACAAACACATTATCTTTCTAACATACCCACCATTGCATGCCGGTATTTGGCCCCCTGGGGGTGGTGTATCCGAACACACATCATCAGCTCCATACACCATAGCAAGTGGGTGACTGACAGGACACATTACCATAGTCACTGGAATCCTGGGGATATTGGTAATGCATATAACTTGTTAGTCACACACAACCATAACTCTATGGTGCCAGATGACCCAGTGTGATTGGCTGCCTGGACCCCACGGGATAGAGGGAACACAGCAAACTGTTAAAGCACACACAACCATATCTCCAGGGTGATAGATGACCCAGTGTGATGGGCTCCGTGCACTCCAGGGGATAGGGAGGGTAAAGCAAACTGTTGTAGCACACACAACCATATCTCCATGGTGCCAGATGGCCCAGTGTGATGGGCTGCCTGGACCCACGGGATAGGGGGAACACAGCAAACTGTTAAAGCACACACGACCATATCTCCAGGGTGATAGATGACCCAGTGTGATGGGCTCCGTGCACTCCAGGGGATAGGGAGGGTAAAGCAAACTGTTGTAGCACACACAACCATATCTCCATGGTGCCAGATGGCCCAGTGTGATGGGCTGCCTGGACCCACGGGATAGGGGGAACACAGCAAACTGTTAAAGCACACACGACCATATCTCCAGGGTGATAGATGACCCAGTGTGATGGGCTCCGTGCACTCCAGGGGATAGGGAGGGTAAAGCAAACTGTTGTAGCACACACAACCATATCTCCATGGTGCCAGATGGCCCAGTGTGATGGGCTGCCTGGACCCACGGGATAGGGGGAACACAGCAAACTGTTAAAGCACACACGACCATATCTCCAGGGTGATAGATGACCCAGTGTGATGGGCTCCGTGCACTCCAGGGGATAGGGAGAACAAAGGAAGCTGTGTGAACACACACAACCATATCTCCAGGGTGATTGCTACGCCACTGTGGACCTCACAGCACACCTGTGGATAACGAGACGTTTTGGACCTTTTACATTACACTAACCAATACCACGAGGTAAACAGGGAACCCACTGTGATGGGCTCTGTATTCTCCTGGGGATAGGGTGGATGTACTATATTGTGTTGCCACACACAACCATATCCACAGGGTGACCAATAGAGCACTGTGATGACCTCTCAGCACCCCTGATGATAGGGAGAATGTTCTTCAACTTTACATTACACACAACAATATCTCCAGGATGACTGGGAACACACTGTGATTGCCTATGTAGTCTGCTAATGATGGGGTCGATGTATGAAATTGCCTAGGCACACAGATCATATAGTAAGGGTGACTGATAGCCCACTGTGATGAACTCTCCACACCCCTGGGGATACGGAGACTGGTTTGACCTGTTACATTCCACACAGCAATATCACCATGATGAATGGGAACACAGTGTGATGGCCTCTCTGTTCCCCTGGTGTTAGGGTGGATGTATGAAATTGTCTGGTCACACAGACCATATCTTACGGGTGACTGATACACCACTGTGATGAGCTCTACACACCCCTGGGGATATGGATTACGTTCTGACCTTTTAAATGACACACACTGATGTCACCAGGATGAATGGGAACACACTGTGAGGGGCTGTCTGGTCTGCTGCTGATAGGGTGGATGTATGAAATTGTCGGGGCACACAGACCATATATGACGTTTGAGTAAATGTTCACGATGATGCGATCTCTGCACCGCAGGGGATAGGGAGAATGTTTACCACCTTTACAGTAAACAGACCAAGATCACCAGGATGACTGGTAACACACAGTGGTGCCCTCGTGGGGATGGGGAGGCTAATGCAAACTGTTTCAGCACACACACCATATCCCCTGGATGACAGGTGACCCACTGTGATGGGCTCTGTCTTCTCCTGGGGATAGGGTGGCTACTGCAAACTGTTTCAGCACACAACAACATCTAGCCAGGATGACAGGTGACCCACTGTGATGGGCTCTGTCTTCCCCTGGGGATAGGGTGGCTACTGCAAACTGTTTCAGCACACACAACCATATCCCCTCGATGACAGGTGACCCACTGTGATGGGCTCTGTCTTCTCCTGGGGATAGGGTGGCTACTGCAAACTGTTTCAGCACACACACCATATCCCCTCGATGACAGGTGACCCACTGTGATGGGCTCTGTCGTCTCCTGGGGATAGGGCGGCTAATGCAACGTGTTTCAGCACACAACAACATCTAGCCAGGATGACAGGTGACTCACTGTGATGGTCTCAGTAGTCTTATGGGGATAGGATGGATATATCTTCAATTGTCTACACACACAGAACCATATCTCAAGGGTGATGGATAGGCCACTGTGATGAGCTCTCAGGACCCCTGGGGATTGGGGGGGGGGGCCTATTCAACAACGTTTGTTTAGTAACCCATATCACCGGGTGGACTTACATACCAGTAATGCTACATGTCACATGGCCTATTGCTGTACACAAGGTGTTTGGATCCAGATCCACATCCCACCATATCCATATGATGTGGTATTGATGGATTGAGGGTGATTTATGGGCGTACATTCCTCATGTATGTTGTTGCAGGGCCACAGCAGCAGATGCCATAGCATCAGAACCTCTGTGACCATTACCAGCAACACCAGGGTACAGGACAAAGCAGTCACATATGATACACAGACATTATGTGATTTCTGGTCATCTGCTGGATATTCCTTACTCACAAAACCTTATATTACCAGCATGGACATCTGCAATGGACACAGGCTACATATCTGATTCCAATGAGTTGCCCCCATACACTTACCTCCCTTGGGTATTCAGCGAGGCGATTAAATCTTCTCTGTAGCCGCTCCCATGCCCTGCGGACCTTGGAGCTGTCCCTTTGCCTGCTGGGCCCGGGGAACAGCTTCTCTTGCCTGTTGGCAATCAGCCGGGCCAGGGAGCGCAGCTCGCGTGGAGTAAAGGAGGGCTTCCTTTGTCTGGGCGCCATTTTCCGATACTGTCAGGTGCTTGCACGCAGCGTTATTCACGCACATGCGCGCCGCAACTGGCGCATGCGCGCCGCAACTGCCGCAGATTAGTGACGTCTTACGTACAACTGTGCCCCGCAAATGGCGTGGTTTAGCGATGTAAAACGTCCATCTGCGTTCCGAAACGCAACGTATAGCAACCTATGATGTCCATCTCCGCAACTACCATAGTTTAACAACGTCATACGTGTGACTGCGCACCGCAGCTGGCCCATTTCTCAACTGGTTTACAGTAATGTACGCCACGCAACTGGCGCTGCTGCGTGACGTATTATGTACAAATGCGCACCGCAAATACGCATTTCAGCGCATAGACATATGCACATTCGCAGCACAATTTGCATATACACTGGTGAGTGACACCTATTTTAGACACATAAGATAGTTTGTGATCATGTCGTGTCTACACATTTTGGACTTGACGTAATCAACACTTCCACAATGTTTCTTAGGCTTTCGTATGACGTGATGTACTATGGCTTTGACATTGCAATGAGTGACACTACAAATGCAAACACAACAAGGTGTCATTGAGACCCATCAAAGTGGGCTATACGTCACCCGTGAAATATGTTTGTGTGTGCTTGCACCGTTTAATACAGCCTCCCTATCCCCATGCGTCATGGAGGCCATCACAGTGGCATATCAGTCACCATGGTGATATGGTTGTGTGTGCTTAAGGTAGACCACACACACTCCCTATCCACAGGAGACCACACAGCACAACAGAGTGGTCTAACAGTCATCCTGGTGATGTGGAGCTATGAGTCCCATTATATCATGTTCAGTAGTTCATCTCAATGTGCGGCCAGCAATGATGTTCGGGATGGCATAAGGGGGGGGGGAGGGGCTGGGGGCCGTTTCTGTCTGGACAGTCTACATACACATTAGGTTGCGTAACACACATACTGAGCTGATGGAGTTTGCCATGAGACAGACAAGCACGTTGATTTTAAGTAGGTGTTCTGACATACAGACATTCTGGCTGACGTGTGCCACATTATTTGCCAATTCTCCTTATGGTACAGACCTACTGTTTCCCTTTACACAGTCTGCCTAATCAATATGACTTGCTGGGACATTACTCTCTAATATCAGCAGTGGTTTGTGTGTCCTTGGGTTATGGTTTTCCTTCTGACAGCAAACACACTGTGACATTGCAATAATCGTGGATGGCATATCTGATCCTCTATGAGCCACTCCAGAGAGTGCATTATGAGTTGCAGTCTCCGCCACAGCACCTTCTAATGTTCCAGTTCTGCCACCGTATAGGGTGCGTTTGATGAAGGTTCAGGCTACAGCACTGAGGGTGTTGTTGGCAGTAGCAAATGACGTAATATATGACACAAGCCTCAGATACACATGTCACATTACTCAACTGTGGGATCAGATGCATGACTTTTGCCTCAAGACACTGTGAGATCACAGGTGACACACATCTCCATAGCTCTGCGGTTGTGGAGCAGTCCTCCTTGAACCCCTTGGTCTGTCTGGTAATCTGGATAGGCCTAATGACTACACATGAGATCGCTATGCAGCAGAGCTATCCTGCAACCTGAGTGTTTTGTGGCTCTATAGGTCTGGCTCTGAGGACACCTGCCTTACACCTCTGTCATTTAGGCGTGTGAGTGTGCAAAGCACAGATGACATAGACATGGAAGGCATAGATAGACTGTGTCACATACTTTGTAATTTCTCCCCACCACCATGCAGTTGTATACTGAAAAACACTGTTGTTGGTGGTGACAGGCAAAGATGCATGCTACACATTCTATCTGACCTTTTTGATGTCTTAAACATCAGCACCTTGGCCACTTACAATGGTTGATGACAGAGGTGTTGGCCAGGAGTGTTGACAAGCAGTCCTGGAGGGCCACACACCACTCAGCTTGACAAAAGATCGCGATTACTTATATATATCTTGCATCTTAATTTGTGCGATCATACACACCCATCTTGCCTAGGCTTTCAGGGAGGACTGGGTCAGAACCACTGCCATAGCTGCTAATACACCCCTGGCTGCCTGCAGGTGGACTACAGGCCAACACATGACCTGTTGGCTTTCTTTACCAAGATGGGGTTAACCACACATACCCATGATGCACTGCACATGTAAATCATCCGTCTACAAATAACAGCAAGATGATTTATGCAGCCACAAACCCACCTCAACCTATATATAATTACTGAACGTGTAGGTTGATGACACAGAGTTGCTATTGACTGTTACATTGTGTGGGCCACGTGCTCACCCTGAGAATGAGAGTGGACACACAGCACCATGTCCTCAGCACCTAGCTTAGGTGGGATAGGCTATGGTGTAGGTCCACATCAGTGACACTGTGTGATGGGTAGTTGTTGTAGATGCACTGCCAAATACACTTGTGGCCATCTGATATTTCTCTGTGACGTTTACACCTTCAGCAATTTGCAGCACCCACATTGGTCTTATGCTGTGGGGTGCCAATGCCCACATAAGTTATGTAATTGGGGGGGAGGGGGGGTGGAAGGTGGGTTGGACAGATAGACGGCTTCAGTAACAACCCATACATTAACCACTGTAATGCATAATCACCCAACAACACATCCACAATACTGCAATGGCGCTGCTGGTGGGAAATGATAAACTGGGTCCAGCTGAGAGTAAATAAACATAAAACCAAACATAAACGTGGTGCATGGATTTCTATGCACATCCATAAGGTGACAGCAGACAAATGGCAGGCCTGAAAATGATCAGCAGCACACCACCACTATCTGACATTGTCCTCCAGCAAATAGTGGAACACTGCAGCCCATGCACCCCTGAAGATGTGGCAACCTTACACATACTAGATGCAATCGGTCTGCTAGCTAGCCCATAGTGCATACTACTGGAGGAAATGTGCACACCCAAAACTGGGATGTCTGCACAATCACCAAGCAGTTTAGCAAGTGATTCGGCACCAAAAGGAAACCCATACATATCACTTACAAGAGATGCTGTTGGCACTATGGCTGCCCTAGCCACGCCATGGTAACTGCTTAGTCAGGGTGAGAGTGACCTTCCAGGAGGACATGCAAGGGCTACCTTGTCCATGCTGCTGATGACCACACACTACGATGTCTGCTACATTGCCCTATGTTCTGCGCTCATGCATCCAGCCCAGGCCAGCCTGTCGGGGGTATACCCACAATACCTAGCTCCTCATTATGCACATTGGCAAGCTAATACTGGACACAGTACATACATTGTGGGCTGAGTAAGGTCTTGCAGACATCACACACTGGATGTACAGACACACAATCCCACAGCTAGGCCATCACTGTGCTACTATAGTTAGCTTTTGCAGTCTAGGCCAACTCAGCAGTCCTGGACACAGTGCAGGCATAGCTATGGTATGCAATACTGTTGCTGTCACACCCCAATGTGGGACACATTGTCAAACACCAGACGTGAGACACACTCCACAAACATCAAACATATTGGTGTCATAACACTCAATCACCATATTGTGCTTTACCTAGAAATTGATATCTGCTACTAATCTGTTCAACATGTTGCTATATGTGTATTGAATTACCAGGTTTATGGTGACAGCGCTAAGGTGCACACTTACTACTTGTGTGAGATGTACGCAAGGCCCAATATCATGTATATCCAATAGGCTTTGGATCATGGAGCCTGTGGGTCTATTCATTTATTCTCCTGATGGCCAGTACTGTCCGGCAGAGGTACCCAAATACAGTCCTGTTGAGTCAGACACTGTTCATTTTTCCCAAGTGTGCCTACGGAATATGCATGAGATATATCTGCATACCATGGACCAACACATTACAATGAACAACACCATCTTTATTTGACACATCATAAGATGTGCATGATTTGGGGCACTTCAGGACTGCATTTGAGTGAAACTGCTCTATGTGATGCACATGTTTCTCATAGATGTACACTTTCTCAGAAAAAATACATGTATTGGCCATCTGTGCATTACCTGCACTACAGATTATTTTATGTTTCTAAAACTTGTGCGATGTCACAATCGTGGGGGCTTTTTGGCCAGGGACGACACACAGGATTTGAATTTGTGACCTTCACCTCCTGAAGGCAATGGCTGTGTGCTTTGCACCACCGTCTTGCAACAGAGACAGTGCATTCCCAGGGAAATGCATGGCTGTTTGTCACACTGACCCTGTCTGTTGCACTCCACACCACCCACTTAAAACGGAGTATGCCATGGTGTGCTGTGGACAGCTGCCACCAATTGCTCTGCCGTCAACATGCTCACATGGCCTTATATTGGAGACAGCATAAAACTTAACTAACAATTGACACTCCAGGACTGCATTTGGTTGACTCTGCTGTAGGTGATGCACATGCTTATGTGGTGGCTACTGTTGAAGGAAAACTACACATATGGGATACGATCTTAGGTTCTCATCAGCAAATAGCCACTCTTTACTGGCTTGTTTTAGTGGGGTACAATTATGTGAACTAGTTGGCCAGGAGCCACATGCAGGATTTGAACCTGTGACCTTCTGTTATTGCACACACTGTCTGTATCCACTGCACCAACGTTTTGCAACATATATGCTGCATTCCCAGGGGAGTCCATGACTGTACATCCAACAGAGCATGTCTGTTGTGGTGGACGGTGCCAGACTGCACACGCCTACTGTACTGTCTGCTGTGTCTTTCAGCCAATGCCCCCTCCACCACCTGTACCCCTCAGCCAACATGCAGACATGTCCTTATCTGGACAACCCATTTCACAGAGTTCCCCAAATCCAGTCTTGGTGTTCCACACACTGTTCTGGTTTTCATGCTATCCCTCATACATATGCATGAGCTACATCTGCATACCATGGGGGTGGTGCATAGCTATGCAGCACAGGCATCTTTGTTAGAGGCAGCATGGAACCTGAATGGTGTGGGGCCCTCCAGGACTGCATTTGGGAGACTCTGCTCCAGATAATGCGCCTGTTTATGGTGTCTGTGAGTGCTGTGGTAAAATATAGGTGTATTAATCATGCATATGTTCCTAGCTATACAGTTTTGTCCTTACTATCACGGTTTAGTTGTGGGAAAATTATGTGGACTGGATTGGCAGTCGCCCCAGCTAGGCTTTGAACCTGTGGCCCTCTGGTCCTACAGGTACTGGCTGTGTCCGCTGCACCACACTGTGGCCACAGAAACAGTGCGGTCTCTGGAGATGTGATACCTGGCTGCACGAGTCAGATCCCTGCTCTTCACAATTTTACTGTGGGCTCGTTGACCTTGTATGGGGACAAAGGTGCAAATAAACATCACAAATGCCCTCCAGAAAAGGGGGGGTAACCCATAACCAAGCTGCGCAACAGTGATATCAATGGGCAACCTGGACAACACTCCCAGGAATGCTCCATTAAAATGCAGTGCATTTGAATGAGTCTACGGAGCGTAGACCCTTCCATACATCATTTCTTTTTTTTGGAGCTTTCCTGGGAGTGTTTTGTATGGTTGCCCATTAATATCACTGTTGCCCTGCTGGATTATAATTTTCTTAGAATGTGTTGTGGTCATTTTCATATCATATTTGCTATTTTGTTCTGTGCACATGTATCACACTGCTCACGTTTTTTAGGTTTCCCCAATTTTGCTGTACATTGCTGACGGAAATGGTTTCTCTTCCCTTTAAATGCGCTCTACCGCGAGTCTTTCACTCGCGATATTTTATCCTTGTAAATTTGGGGACGCTCCTGTGCAGGGAGTCTCTCCCCTCCCACTTCCCACCCATTGACCCCGTCTCTCCGCCCCTCGGGGGCCTTCCTCCGCCCTCATTTCGCCTTTCCACGCCTCTATCGCACATGAGCGCCCCGCAAACGTGCGCGTTTGCGGCGCACGTGTGCGGGGCCCATTAATGTGACACGCACATGTACGGGGCGTTTAAGAGCACTTAAATGCATCATTTTAGGCCGCTCATGTGCGCCCCGCACAGGTGCGCCGTTTAGTAAACATGCCCCTTGGTTTTCTTAAATTCTTCTACTGTCCTGTAAGATATTGTACATTTCTTTTCCTTTTCGTTGGCTTTTAGCCTTCTTTTATTGAGTTTTATTGTACACCGCCTTGGTTACTGTAGAAAGGCGTTTTTTATCAAGATAAACAAACATAAACATAAACATTGTGGGAAATTTTCCCCAGAAAAGCACAACTAGTGCTGCATCATAGAACCCACAATGGGGAGAAACCTTTTAGTTGTACTCAATGTGGGAAATATTTCCTCAGAAAAGCACAACTAGTGTGGCATCATAGAACCCACACAGGGGAGAATCCTTTAGTTTTACTGAATGTGGGAAATGTTTCCTCATGAAAGCAGAACTAGTGCGGCATCATAGAATACACTTAGGGGAGAAACTGTTTAGTTGTACTGATTGTAGGAAATGTTTTCTCAGAAAAGGACATCTAGTGCTGCATCATAGAACCCACACAGGGGAGAAACCTTTTAGTTGTACTGAATGTGGGAAATGTTTCCTCACAAAAACACATATAGTGCAACATCATAGAACCCATAAGAGGGATAAACCTTTTAGTTGTACAGATTGTAGGATATGTATGATCATGAAAGCAAATCTAGTTACGCATCATAGAACTCACAGGCAAGAAAACTTTTAGTTGTAATGATTGTGGGAATTGTTTCCCCAGAAAAGCACAACTAGTGCTGCATCATAGAACCCACATGGGGGAGAAACGATTTAGTTGTACTGATTGTGGGAAATGTTTCCTCATGAAAGCAAATCTAGTGACGCATCATAGAACCCACACAGGCGAGAATCCTTTTAGTTGTACTGGTTGTGGGAAATGTTTCCCCAGAAAAGCACAACTCCTAATTGTTCATTGAAATCTACATATTTTGCACCTGTGCCCAGCTAACAGCGATCACTGCCAGTGTTACCAGATAGTAACATAGTAAATGAAGGCAGATAAGGACCAGTATGGTTCATCTAGTCTGCCCAGCAAGGCAGCAAGAGTAGATGCGCCTGCTGCACCAGGCAGGTCACCCCTCCCCATGCCTTTGTTTAGAGGTGTACCCACCACTCAGTGGAGGTCCCCCCTATTTGTTCATATATAAGAGATAGTTATGTTTATTTTGATTTTATCCTGTTGCTATAAAGGGATCCACCGTGTCTCTCCCATACCATTTTGAATTCTGTCACTCTATTTGCCCCCACCACTTCCATCAGGAGGGCATTCCAAGCATCCACCACCCTTTCAGTGAAAAAGTATTTCCTGACATTGCCTTTCAGTTTACCCATTGCAGTTTCATGTCATGCCCTCTAGTTTTACAGCTTCCTCATCTTTGGAAGAGGTTTGTTTGTCCAAAAATACTCTTTAAGTATTTAAAGGTCTGAATCATATCTCCCCTGTCCCTCCTCTCCTCCAGAGTGTACATATTTAGATCTTCAAGTCTCTTCTCAGGAGTCTTCTGACACAGGCTTCAAATCATTTTGACCACCTTCCTCTGAATTATTTCCAGTCTTTTATATTATTTGTGAGATATGATCTCCAAAAGTGAACACAATCTTTTTACTTCTTTCCAGATTTGCAGAAGGAATACTCCAATCCACCTTGAGTAGATTAAAGTCACCCAATATGATCACATGCCCCTTCATGGTTACCTTTGTGTTCATAATCAAGTCTCTATTAATTTCTTCGGTTTGAGTTGGAGGCCTGTAGACCACACCAGTATGGATGACAGTGCCATCTCCTCTTTCCAACACTTATCCCCACGTCTGACTTCCACTACCCGCTATCTACATTCCTGTGCCCATTCAGTTTAGTGCACGGCTCAAATTCCACACTCTTGCAGACTTTCTACACTTCATATTCATGCTTTCCCTTTCCAGTCAGCCATAGCACTCACCAAACAAGACTATTATGTCCATCTAACAAACTCTCTTGCCTCTGATCCTCACCCTCTCTTTACTACTCTCAGCTCCCTCCTCAAGGCGCCTCTGCCTCCAACCCCTCCCTCCCTTTCTGCCCAAACCCTGACTGACTATTTCTATAGCAAAGTCCACAAGATCACCCTCCAATTCCCTATGATATCAGATACTTCCCCTCCTCCCCCTCTTCACTCCCAACTTCCCCTCCCTACCACTGCTATCCTCTTTTCCTTTTCTATAACCTCTAAGGAGGAAACCACAGACCTTCTTTCCTCCTCCAAACTCACTACCAGCTCCTCTGATCCTTCCCCACCCATCTCCTATCTCCTCCACTGTTGTCTCTTCCATCTCTCATATTCTAAACCTATTGCTCTCCACTGGAACAGTACCTGCAGCCTTCAAGCAAGCTGTGGTCGCACCTCACTAGATCCTATCTGTCCTTCTATTGACCCATCTCCCTCCTCTCCTTTGTTTCTAAAGTACTTGAACGTGTGGTTCACTGCCACTGCCTCAACTTTCTCATCTCTCAAGCCCTTCTGGATTATCTACAATCTGGCTTTTGTCCTTTACATTCTACTGCAACAGCTCTTGCCAAGGTCTCCAGCGACCTGATCCTGGCTAAATCCAAGACTCTTTACTCGATTCTCATCCTTCATGACCTTTCTGCTGCTTTTGACAGTGTTGACCACAACCTTCTCCTCAATACCTTGTCCTTGCTTGGTTTTAAGGGCTCTGTGCTATCCTGGTTCTCTTCTTATCTCTCCCATCACTCTTTCAGTGTTTATTCTGGTGAATCCAACTCTATTGATATCCTGCACTCTGTTGGTATACCCCAAGGATCTTTCTTGGGTCCACTCCTTTTCTCTCTATATACCCAGTCCCATGGCTTTCAGTACCATCTTTACACTACTGATTCCCAGATCTACCTCTCTGCACCTGAAATCTCTCCAGTAATCCAGGCCAGGTTCTCTGTGACATTGCTGCTTGTATGTCACCGCTGCTTGAAAATGAACATGGCCAAAACTGAACTTATTTTTTTCCCCCCTAAACCCTCCTCTCCCCTTCCTCCTTTCTCAGTCTCTGTGGATAACTCTCTACTCCTCCCTGTCTCCTTAGCTTGCAACCTTGGGGTCACCTTTGACTCCTCTCTCTCCTTCTCCACACCCATTCAACTGATTGCTAAAACTTGCCGTTTCTTTCTCTATAACATCAACAAAATTCACCCATTCTTTTCCGAACACACTACTAAGACCCTTATCTACTCCTTAGTCACCTCCCATCTAGACTATTGTAACCTACTTCTTGCTGGTCTCCCACTGAATCATCTCTCACCCCTTCAATCTGTTCACCACTCTGCTGTGCAGCTAATCTTCCACCACCTCTGTTTCTACATCCATTTCAAACATTTCAAACTTCTTCTGCTGACCTATAAGTGCATTCACTCTGCAGCTCCTCACTACCTTTCCTTACCTCTCCCTACACCCCTCCTCGGGAACTCTGCTCTTCTGGCAAATTGTTTCTATCTGTACCCTTCTCTTCTATTGCTAACTCCAGACTTCACTCCTCTCACCTTGCTGCTCCTTATGCCTGGAACAAACTACCTGAATCTACACATCAACTGCCTTCTCTGACCCTTTTCAAATCCAGGCTGAAAACTCACCTCTTCGCTGCCGCTTTTGGATCTTGCTTTACCTAATCTCCTTTGTGTTTTTTTAGCATTCCCCCTAGCTATATCCCATGTCTACAGCTATTGTGTTGTCTGTCTTGACTAGATTGTAAGCTCGGATGAGCAGGGACTGTTTTTTACATGTCTTTGCAGCGCTGTATATGGCACGTAGCACTATACAAATGTTCAGCAGTATAACAGTAATATTGCTTTTGACATATAGGGCTACTCCTCCTCCTTTTCTGCCTTCTCTATCTCTCCTAAATAATCACCAGCTATGGCTATATCCCATTCACGTGACTCATTAAATCATGTTTCTGTAATGGCCACAATGTCCAAGTCCATTTCTACCATTAGGGCTTCCAGATCAGGAACTTTGTTGGCTAGACTTCAAGCATTTGTGCTCATTGCTTCCAGCATTTTTTGACTGGCTTGCCTGTATTTTGCATGGATTTTGTTTTACACACCTCTTCCCACTTGCCATTGATGTGTAGGTAGATAGTGTGGCTGTTTCCAATGTTTTGTTTTTTTTTGCTGGGAGTGACATCCCAGGCTTCTTCTCCATCCGTCACCCCCTTTCCCTAGTTTAAATGCTTGTGCACATACTGCCTGAATTTTTTACTTAGGATCCTTTTCCTGTGACAGAGAGATGTAGTCCATCAGCACAGTATAGTCTCTTGTTGGTCCATCTGTTTCCCCAGTTGCCCATATATCTGAATCCTTCTTGTTTGCACCAGGTTTGGAGCCATGTATTAAAGTTGTCTATGCGATGCAGCCTTTCTGCCCACTTACCATGAATAGGTAGAACTTCTGAGAATGCTACAGTGTTAGCAATGGGCTTGAGTTTCTCTCCCAAAGTCTTTAAGTCCCTTTGAACTGCTGTTTCTAGACAGGTCATTTGTACCCAAGTGGGTGACAGTATCAGTTTTGGAGTGCTCACTTTCTGCACTCACGGTTAGCAATTATTTTCTAGGTTGCCATGCTGGTTAAATGTTACCTCCACCCCGGCTTTGCCTGCAGACCACCCTGTCACTTCCTGGAGGCTGCCTCTCAATTATCCTTCTCGGCAGGACTTATCTGATGAGTAGCTGCTTTTACCTAGATAAGTCCTTTTAAATACCGAGTTGTTATTAAATCGACCAGTGCTAGTGATCTCTCGTCTGGACTATTGCAATATCTCCTTCGCCAGCCTTCCTCAATCCCGACTGCTTCATCTACAACTCATCCAAAACACTGCAGCTCGTATTCTGACCCATGCCTCCCATTCAGATCACATCAGCCCGCTCCTCGTACATTTACACTGGCTCCCATTTCCTTTTAGATTCAATATAAATTCCTCATCTTCGTCCATAAGTCAATCCACACTGGTACCCCTCTCTATCTCGCTGACTCGGTTCACCTCCACACCCCGCATCAGTCACTCAGGTCCATTCACTCCAATTGCATGTTTCTTCCCTCCCCATCCCAAGCCCATCTAGAATCCACCTGCTCTTCAGCCTTCTTTTTCTTGGGTCCCCGGCTATGAAACTCGCTCCCCTCCTCTCTCCATCTGGAACCCTCCTTCAACACCTTCTAGAAGCCTTTGGAAGCTCCCCTGTGCATGTGTGTGCCTTCCTGCCCACCGCTGAGGCACCATATTGACCTCGGTCTAATATAATAGCTGAGGAGAATACAATACAAGGTGGTACCCAAAAAAACCCAGGAATAACATTGCCGTGGGCGGAGCTTGTGTAGTACGCACTTCTGCCGCTAGGCGTGTATAGTGCAACTCATTGTCAGTTCAGTGCTGCCTGTGTTGTCGACCTGGCTTGTTCTGTTCATCTTCAGTGATTGTTTTTGATAGCGCTGTTTTGTTCTTGTTTCTTTTTTTATGATGACATGTTTAAGTGAACAACGTGCAGCTGTGAAATTTTGTTTTCTACTCGGTAAAAATACTGCTGAAACTGTTTTAATGTTGAAAACAGCTTATCAAGATGACGCTATGGGAAAAAGTCAAGTGTACCAGTGGTTTGCTCGGTTTAAAAATGGCGACATGTCGATTGATGACAAACCTCGTTCTGGGCGTCCATCAACTGCCCGAATCAACGAAAATATTGAAAAAATTTGAGAGCTTGTGCTCACAGACTGTCGACAGACAATTGATCAACTGTCAGAGATTAGTGGGTTATCTTGGAGCTCGGTTTAGCGAATTTTAACGGAAGATTTGGGAATGAAAAGGGTTGCTGCCAAGTTTGTTCCTCGGGTTCTGACTGACAATCAAAAGGAACATCGAGTTGAAACATGTCGTGTTTTGAAACAACAGCTTGAAACTAATCCAGATTTTCTGTCAAAGGTCATTACAGGTGATGAGTCATGGTGCTATGGTTACAACCCAGAAACAAAGCAACAGTCAAGCCAATGGAAGACGTCATCGTCACCCCATCCAAAAAAATGTCGTCAAGTCAAATCAAACATCAAAACAATGCTGATTTGCTTTTTTGATGCCAAGGGGGTAGTTCATTCAGAGTTTGTTCCCCCAGGTCAGACCGTCAATCAAACCTTTTATTTGGAAGTTTTAAGAAGATTGCGCAACAGTGTTCGTCAAAAAAGACCCGATTTGTGGCAGACAGAAGACTGGTTCTTCCACCATGACAACACACCTGCACACACAGCCATCTCTGTTAGACAGTTTTTGGCTAAAAATGGCATGGTTCCGCTGCCCCACGCACCTTACTCGCCTGACATGGCTCCATGCGACTTTTTCTTATTTCCACGCATGAAAAGGGGCATGAAAGGACACCGATTTGACAACATTGAAGAAGTCAAGAAAAAAACGAGGGAGGAGCTGTCAGCCGTTTCTAAAAATGACTACAAAAAATGTTTCGAACAGTGGAAGCACCGGTGGGACAAATGTATCAGTTGTAATGGAGAGTATTTTGAAGGGGATAAGGTTGTTTTGTAAAGAATTTGAAATAAATAGCTTTTAAAAAATAATTCCTGTTTTTTTTGGGTACTCCCTCGTACAACTCTAAGGGGAGGTAGGTGGATTCTGAGGGCTTTTCCTGCTGTCCACGGAGAATATCTTTATCTTTATTCACTTTCTTGATATACGGCTCAGGATGGAGCATAAGAGCGGTTAACAATGCAAAGGACTGCAAACAGAATTATGAAAGGAAAGTCTTCCAATTTATCCTCTTGCAATTTTCCACAATCCTCATGGGTTTTAACAATTTTAAATAGTTTTGTGTCATTTGCAAATTTGATAATCTCACTCGTTATTCCCATTTCCAGGTCATTAATGAATAGGTTAAAAAGCAGAAGACACAGCACAGATCCCTGGGGTACTCCACTATTCACTTTTCTCCATTGGGAAAATTGGCCATTTAGCCCTACCCTCTGCTTTCTGTCTTTTAACCAGTTCCTGATCCACAATAGTGCACTGCCTCCTATCCCATGACTTTTTAATTTTGCCAAGTCTCTCATAACAAATTCTGTCTGAAAAAGATGGAATTGTAGGGCGGCCTTGAACTTAATGAATACCATACTGAGTCAGACCAAGATCCAGCAAGCCCAGTATCCTGTTATGCATCCTTTAGATCCAGAGAGAATACCCAATCTCCTTTGTTAAGATAAGGGAGTACGGTGGATCCAGATATTTGTTCAGATCTCTTAGGTCTAGGATGGGACAGAATACCCCCTGTTTTCTTGGTGATCAGGAAAAACCTGGAATAAAATCCTCTTCATTTTTGCTGTGGTGGCACGAGCTCAATAGCTAGAACGTTTTGAAGGGCAGTGATTTCTTGCATAAGTAGTTCCTGTTGCTGAGGATTTAAGGATTGAACCCTCGGAGGGCAATTTGGAGGAAGATCGAATCAATATAATTTGTAATTACTTTAGATAATTTGTAAGACTCAAGTGTCTGAGGTTAAGAGGTCCCACTTCTGGGCAAAGAGAGTGAGCCTCCCTGTGACAGGGGAGTCCATTATGGCTACTGGAAGAACAGCTATACTCTTCAGGAACCAGTTGAAGCAAGGTGAAAGGAGAGACATCTGGAGTTTATGGTTTATAACACTGTTCTACAAATTTTCAAAAATTGTTTCAGAAATTAAATGTGCTATTTCTTAATGAATCTGATATGCTGAATTCAAATATTTATTTATTTATTTAACAATCATTTATATACTGCATCTTCCAAAGATCAGGTGCGGTTCACAATAAACAACAATTAACAAATCAAAGTTTGTTTTACATATAACATTATATAACCAAAAACAATAAAGTAGATAAACAACAATGTTAGGGTTGAACAGCACGGAACAGTGCAAGCTATATACATTATTTACAGATACACATTATGTAGGGCTTTAGCATTGAGCGAGTACAGTTTCAGCTATAAGATTGTATGTTTTAGGTCATTGGGATATTAGACAAAACTGGTTAGCCTTTATCTAAATCTATTGAGGGATGATTTGTGTTGTTGTAATGCGTAGTAAATATGATAGTGAAATTGGTCAATTAGCTCCTGTTTCTATTATATGTTGAAGAATGTACATTTTAACACTATGGGGCTTGTTTACAAAGCCACGGTAGCTGTTTGCAATCGTTATTGGCGCCGCGGCCCCATTGAAATCAATGGGGCCGTGGCTCCGATAACGATCGCGAACCGCTACTGGGGCTTTGTAAACAAGCCCCTATGTGTGGTGAAAATCGAGTCTAAATCCTTAGATGTTAATCAAAATCTTATTACAAATGAAACTTTGCACAATAACAAGCATGTTTTTATAAAATAAAGTTCATAAAAGTACTTAGAAGAAACAGAGGAGTAAGTATGTCTGCAATTTAACTTTCATTAAGAACATTTGTAAGTACATTCTAGCAAGTTTTGTTCTCATTCAGCGGCTTCACGACTCTTCCTGATCTGTTTCTTGTACTGAAGCAATGGAATATCCCTTGTCACTGTCCAGCAGTAGTCTGCAAGCATTGATGGACTCCATTTACCCTGATACCTCTTTTCCATGGCTGCAATGTCCTGGTGAAATCGTTCTCCATGTTCATCACTTAATGCTCCGCAATTTTATGGGAAAAAATCTAGATGAGAGTGTAGAAAATGAATCTTTAAGGACATGTTGCAACCAAGGTTTTTGTATGCCTTGAGAAGATCTTGAACAAAATCTTGGTAATTATTTGCTTTGTTGTTTCCAAGAAAATTTTGTGTCACTGATTCAAATGCTATCCATGCAGCCTTTTCCTTTCCACACAATAAACAAAGAAATTCATCATCTTGAAGAAGTGCACGAATCTGAGGGCCAACAAAAACTCCTTCCTTAATTTTGGCATCACTCAGGGGTATGTTTACTAAATCGCGTTAGTGCAGTTCGCGTTAGGATCCGCGTTAAGAAGACAAACCCCCAAATGAGATGGGCGGGACAGCGGAACACCTACCGCGTGTTACAAAACTAACGAGCGATACAGGGCGTGTTAGTGGGTCACCGCGCGTTAAGCATAAGAAGCCACCCAGACATACATGACCGATACAGAGCTGTAGCACAATGGTTACGGTATTGACCGCTGTTACAGGCAGCATGGGTTCGAGTGCCCAGTGTGTCTAACGCAGACGGCTGTCCCAGGCATCAGCCTGTACATTACAGAGGGAATGAGGAGGCTTGTTTTTCTGTACATTGAGTATGGGTGCCTAGCCGCGTACGTTGGTGTGTGCGTTGGTACGTGCGTAGCGCCGTGCGTAGCTGCGCGTGTAGAATCGTGCATGGGTATGTGTGTTTCTACGTGCGTGGGTACGTGTGGTTTTCCCAGTGTGGGCATTTTCTATATTACAGACTCTGTAGGGTGTCTTGCACCTATGCATTATGCTACCAGATGTACGGGTGATGGGCCATGGTTTATCAGAGTCTGTGAGCTGGTGCTGCGGTTTCACAGGGTTGGAATGTGCCAGTCACCCCCATGATGCACTGCACATGCAAATCAGCTGTCCACACATACACACCATGGGGAATGCACCCCCACAGCAACTCGGCCTGGTAGGGGGAACTGACCATGTGCAACCCCACAGCACCTCGGCCTGATAGGGGGTACTGACCGTGTGTTGTACTGGCACAGAGTAGCTACACATCGTCACATTGTGCGGGTACTGTGCTCACCCTGAGGGTGCAGTGAGGCGTCCAGCACTAGGTCCACAGAACCGTCCATGGCTGAAAGAGTCCATGGCAAAGGTCCAAAGCAGTGTTACTGTGTGAGGTAGGTAGTTTCTGCAGGACCACCTTGGACATCTCTGTCTGTTTCAGGCAGGTGTAGCCCCATGCACCACCACCCCCCTCCCCCAGGGCAGCAAACAGGGTCACCCATCAGAAGATCCACATTCTACCTCCCTGCAAAGGTGGCAGTAGAGGAGAACATTAACCCTAGTCCTGCTGAGGAGCAGACACCCCACAGGGCAGTCAATGCAGCTCTGTACACAGCCATTACACAATAGCAAACAGCCATTAGGCCTGGATATGGTATGCTGCTCCCCACAACTATCTGATATTCCCCTGGTGCAAGCCACTCCATCACATCACCTACCAGCTGCAAACAGGCTGCTAGTGCCCAGTGGAGCTGCCTGCACCCAGAACTAGGATGCCAGCATACACAGCAAGCAGATACATCAGTGACTGGGCCCCAAAAGGAAACCCATATTTATCACATGAGAGAAATAGTAGATAGCACCATGGGAGTGCCTAGCCATGCTGTGGTCACTGCACAGTCAGGGTGAGAGTGCGCTCTCAGCAGGATATACTGAGGTCACCCTGTCTGGGTAGGTGGTGGCCGGCCACTACAATGTGCCTGTCACTGCCCTATACCCTGTGCAGATGCACCCTGGCCAGGCCACCCTGTCCGGCCTATACCCATGGTACCTTGCTCCTCATTATGCACATTGGCAGCCCAATACCGGCAACATTGCTGGCAGCGTGGACTGTGGAAGGTGTTTGCAGCCACCACACACTGGATAGACAGCCACCCCCACACCTATGCCAGCATTGTGCTACTATAGAGGTGGGCAGCAGCCATAGCCACCACACCAGTAATGGGCATAGTACAGGCATGGATATGGTACACAAGGCTGTTGGGGGGTCACTCCCAAGGGTGGTGAAACTGTCAGAGTCCGGACCTGCATCACACACCGCAGACATCAGAATGATTGTTATGGTGGAGCTCAATGAGCGAACTGTGCTTAACATAGGAACTGATATCTGCCAGTTATCATAGGGAACGTTTGATAGCTCTGTGCCATATACACAGGTGTAGGGTGGCATTGCTACGGTATGCAGCTGCTAGTATTGGGGGATACAGGCAGGGCCCAATGTCTTGCCTCTCCAGGAGGCATTGGCCAATGGGGCCTATGGGTGGGTGTGTGGCCCTGTTGGCTGCTGCTTTACAGCAGAGTTCCCTGACTCCAGTCCTGCTGTTCCAAACACTGTTCGGGTTTTCATGCTGTCCCTCATAAATATGCATGAGCTACATCTGCATACCATGGGGGCGGTGCATAGATATGCAGCACAGGCATCTTGATTAGGGGCAGCATGAAGCCGGAATGCTGTGTGGCCCTCCAGGACTGCATTTGCGGGACTCAGCTTTAGGTAATGTGCCTGTTTCTGGTGTCTGTGTTTAGTGTGGTAAAATATAGGCCATGTGTATGTTCTCTGCAATAAAGGGGTGTCTTTACTATCAATGTTTAGTGGGGGGGGTAAAGCTATGGGGACAGGGTTGGCAGGAGCCCCAGCTGGGATTTGAACCTGTGACCCTCTGGTTTTACAGGCACTGGCTGTGTCTGTTGCACCACACTGTGGCCACAGAGACAGTGTAGTCCCTTGAGTTAGTTAAACCGGCCTGACGCGTCAGAAACCCTGCTCTGCAACAGGTATACTGTGGCCTCATTTACCTTGTATGCAGACAAAGGTGCACATAAACCTCTGAAAAGAACTCATAAAAAGGCACACACCCCTAACCAAGCTGGGCAACAATGATATCATTGGGCAACATTACACAACACTCCCAGGTCAGCTCCATTACAATGAGATGGTCTTTGAAAGGGTCTGCGGAGCGTAGACACTTCCACACATCATTTCGTTTTTATTTGGTGCTTGCCATGGACTGTTGTTCCTTTTTGCCCATTGCTATCACTGTTGCACAGCTGCATTATGCTTTTTAACATGTTTCTTGTGGCCATTTTTAACGTTTTATGTGATATTCTGTTTTGTGCACATGTATCACACTGCTCACGTTTTGTGGGTTTCCCAGGTTTTTCTGTACATTGCTGACGGAAATGGTTTCTCTTGCCTGTAAAAGCCTTTAACGACAGGTTTTCATTCGCGTTGGAATTCAGCTCTGAAAATCAGTGTGTTTGCCTCTCCATGCCCACTCTCCACCCATTGACCCCTTCTCTCCGCCCACTCTTCGCCTTCTGCGCTGTTTTAACGCGCCGCGGGACTTTACGATCGTTATCTGTGCTTATCGCGTGTAGTAACACGTTTACGGTCGTTAGCGCATTGGTACACGCGTTATACGACACTTACGGTCGTTAATGTCGTGTAACGCGCGTTAGTCACGTTTAACGCACTTTAGTAAACATACCCCTCAGTCTAGGAAATTTAACACTAAGATACCTGAAAGCAGGTTTAGTTTTATCCATCGCCTTGACAAAGGTTTTCATTAGTCCCCACTTGATGTGCAAGGAAGGCATCAAAATCTTGTTGCTGTCTAGAATATTGTGCTGGAAACAGAATATTTTTGCTTCCAGGATCCAGTGACTGTCATTTTGTCAAAAGGGACTGGCCACTCCATCAATCTCTAGCACGACTATCCCATTCACACAGGAAGCAGCAGTACTTGGTGTATCCACCCTGAAGACCAAGCAAGAGGGCGACCACTTTGAAGCCACCACAGATTGACCATAGATGTTGATCATAGTTTATACATTTCAAAAGTTGTTTCATATTGTCATAAGTCTCTTTCATAAAAGCTGCATGGCCAATAGGAATTGATGGTAGTAAGTTGCCATTACGCAGCAATACAGCGTTAAGACTTGCTTTGGATGAATCAATGAAGAGCCTCCAATCATCTGCATTGTAATTGATATTGAGAACTTCCATTAAACCTTTTACGTTGTTGCATGCAGAAAGATCACCTTCTTTGAAAAAGAATGACACCAAGGGGCATGTTTACTAAACATTCCTAACGTGCGGGGCCGCGCTAGTGTGCCTGTGCCATATAAGGAGTGGGCGGTTCAGGCAGAAAATAGAAAAAAAACGGTAGTAAGCCACCGGACGTGTGTGCGTCGCGCTAATGTGCGGGGGTCGACAGCGCGTGGAAAGGCAAAGTGGCGCGCTGCTGAGTATACAAAACAACAGAGCTGTGGTACAATGGTGAAGACACTGACCAATGGTGCAGGGGCCATGGGTTCAATCCCCCAGTGTGCGCAACGACAAAGGTCAGCTGAGGCAGTAACTGTAATGATTAACATTGTTTTAGGAGGGCAGGGGGCGGAGCCTGATGTCCAGCGGGTAAGACGCTTCGCGCTGAAGCTCCCGAGAGGCCTACTTAGAATCCTGACTTAATACCTATACAAACTTACTATTTCGCTCCGGGCTGACCGAGGTACCTCGGGGGGGATGGCGGCCCATAAACCAGCGCGCTTGGACTTCGGGTCTCCTTCTTCTTCTCACGGAAAACGCTCCAAAACAGAGGTGTCCTCCCCACAGAAGATGGCTCCATTTCGGGAAAACCCCGAAATGCACCTGGAGATTTTAGAGGAAATACGCGGCGTGAAGGAATTGGTGCAGTCCAATGGAGAAGCGCTTAGAGCCATGCGAGAAGACTTTGGAGTACTCCAGGACCGACTTGAAAGTCTCTCATTACGGCAGGACAATATGGCGGGGGTCCTCGACTCGCACGCGGTGCGCTTGGGCACACTGGACAAGGCTGAGCGCCAGATACAGAATCTTCAAAAGGAGTTAGAAGATAGCAATAATCGAGCCCGTCGCAACAATGTGAGGCTCATTGGAATACCGGAGGGGGTGGAAGCGGGAGATATGAGAGAATTCCTGCTCAAAACTCTTCCCTCCTTGCTGAAGATCACCTTTCATAAAGAACTGGAAATCGATCGTGCACACCGTGTTCCTACCCACATGGCGCTCAACCGAACGACCCCCCGGCCTATTATCTTTCGCTTGCTACGATATCAACAAGTGGAACAAATTTTAAATGCTGCCCGGGCGAACCATCATTTGGAATTTGAAGGTCACAAAGTCTCCTTCTTCCCTGATTTGGCAAAGCCTACCGTTGACCGACGGAAGAAACTCCTTGCTTTTCGCCCTCGACTTCAACAGCTACAGGCTCGCTTTGGCCTGTTGTATCCCGCGAAGCTCCGAGTGACTCTCCACAACCAAACCAGGACATTCGAAGATCCTGATCTACTATCAACATTTTTAGACTCCAAAGAAGCAGAGCAGATGCGCTAATCCAACGACTTGGACTTTTATTTGCCGGCTCTGTCCGCCATTTTGAAGGGCCCGATGCGGCGGTCATAGTCAAGCACAGAGACTACCTGGACTTTCTTTCTTTCTTTCTATGACTTTTGTTTTTGGTCTCCTATCCCTCCATGGTGTGTGCCTCGGTCGGATTCGGAGCACGCACAGTCCTACAGGTTATGTGTTTTTTCAATTTCGGCCTTCTCTGGGGCTTCTCCCCGCAGACACATGGTCGCCAGTAATTTTTGGGGTTCTGCTTCTTCTCTACCTCGCTGCGGTTTTTCTTTTTTAATGTGGGGCGCTTCATTGTATTATCTAAGCTTATTTTCTTTTATGCCATATGTACAGCCAGATACAGTCAATATGAGGGACATTGTGAAATTATGTGCGCTATCATGCTCAGAATTTTTAACTTGTCTGAATGGCCTTATGTAAAATCTTATCACTCAACGTAAAGGGCATTAATAGTCCAATCAAAAGAAAGAAAATCCTTAGCTATCTTAGCCATGAGCATGCTGATTTAGCGTTTCTTCAGGAAACGCACTTAAACTCTGCTGAAACACTGAAACTCAATGTTAAGCCTTACATGGTGGCTGCCTATTCTCCCGCCGTTTCCAAACGGTGCGGGGTAGCCATTCTGGTTAAGAAATCTTTGCAAGCTACTGTAATTGATACTAGCGCTGACAAGGAGGGTAGATGGGCCCGAGTACATCTTAAGGTTGGAGATAGTGAATTTACATGTATTTGCATTTATGCCCCGAATGTGGACAACCCTGCTTACTATGCAAGTATTGCGCAGTTGGCACAGGCCTCTGCCAATACTCCATTAATACTTGGTGGTGATTTTAATCAAGTGTTAGACCCTCTGATAGATAGACAGCCGCCTAGAACGAGTAGTCCACCCAAGAGTCTTGCTACCCTTACAGCTCTGATGCAAGATCTTGCGCTGGTAGATATATGGAGGCTGCTTCACCCCTCCGACTTAGAGTTCACTTTCTTTTCTGCCCCCCATCACTCCCAATCTAGAATAGATTTCTTTCTCATTTCCAAAGCACTGATTTCTCAAGTAGACACGACTA
The DNA here is from genome assembly GCA_033557465.1 of Ichthyophis bannanicus. Classification (NCBI taxonomy): domain Eukaryota; kingdom Metazoa; phylum Chordata; class Amphibia; order Gymnophiona; family Ichthyophiidae; genus Ichthyophis; species Ichthyophis bannanicus. The sequence goes on from CM066031.1 coordinate 84,883,247, forward strand.
GGACTCATCCTCTCCATATTTCAGATCATGCTGCCATATCTTATCATTACATGTCACTGCGCGGGACGATTCTCCCCGAGCTTGGTTTTTTGATAGATCCCTACTGGGTCAAAAAGATTTTCAGGTTGATATAAAGGCCGCTATCCAAGATTATTTTCATTTTAACTCACCCCATGACACAGCGAGCTGGGCTTGGTGGGAGGGTTTTAAAGCATCTATCCGCGCAACTATAACTAGCTATCAAATTCGGCAGGGGAAACAAAGAAAGCAGCATTTACTGATTCTAGAGCAGCAGATACAAGCTGGGGAGCATCTCCTCACGTCCCGTACTGACCCATGTATTTTACTCCGTTTACAACGCTTGCGTTTTCAATACAATCAGCTTTTGTACACTGCTGCTGTTAAAAATATTGAATCACAACAAGGGCTATATTATCGGGAAAATAATCGTGCTGGCAAATTATTAGCAAATGCCCTAAAAGGTCAAAAGAAGCCAAGCGTGTTACCGCCCTCCGTAATCCGTCGGGGGGGGTTGGTCACTAAAGATACCGAAATCTTAGAACTCTTTCGTGATTTTTATACTCGGCTTTATCAATCTGAATGTGATTTTGAGCCAGATGTATTTGAACGCTTACTTTCAGGGGTACAAAGACCGACCCTATCTGACGAAGATAGAGTGGCCTTGGACACACCATTTACTGTCTCAGAAATTCATTCTGCTATCAAGAAATGTGCCTCAGGTCGAGCCGCAGGCCAGACGGTCTCCCTGCTGAATTCTACAAAACCTTTCACGCTGACTTAGCTCCAGTCTTGAAACTTTATTTTTCTGCTCTGGCCGAGGAGGGTTCTCCTTCTGGGTCCTTTTCAATGGCAAATGTAGTAGTTTTTGAGAAAGAGGGGAGAGACCCGCAACTAACAGCTAATTATCGTCCAATTTCCCTCCTAAACGCGGACTATAAAATATTTGCCACCATTCTCTCTACCCGGCTCTCTGATAGGATGCCTACCTTAATACACCCAGATCAATGCGGTTTCATTCCTGGTAGATCAACTGCTGACAATGCTCGGACTCTATGCCATGTACTGACTACCGCAGTTAATCTTGATCGCCCATTTGTTGGCCTCTCACTTGATGCTGAGAAGGCCTTTGATCGCTTAGAGTGGCCCTTCCTATTTGCAGTCCTCCGCTGGTACGGATTCGGGGAAGGTTTTCTCCGTTGTCTTCGCACCATGTACGCACAGCCTACAGCCAGTATATGTGCCAATGCTTTAAAGTCTCAGCCTTTTCCTCTTCAACGCGGCACTCGCCAGGGATGCCCACTGTCTCCACTTCTCTTCGATCTTGCACGCGAACCCTTGGCTTTACTAATCCGGCAATCGGAGGAGATTCATGGAGTCCCCTTCACCCATAGGGAAATCAAAATTTCAGCGTATGCTGATGACCTTATGCTTTTTGTCTCTATAGACTCAGTACCGGCTGTCCTAGAGCAAATTGGTAAATACTCACAACTGTCCGGTTATAAGATAAATTGGACCAAGTCGGTAGCCTTTCCATTAAATCCTTTGCTTCATCAGGCAGATATGCAATCCTTCCCCTTTTTATGGCAACCTCGCATGGTCAAATACCTTGGGGTTCACTATTGTTCTCCTTTGGAAGACACTATCTCCTTCAATGCCAAAGACTTAACCTCTAAAGTCCGGGCGCTTACTCATCGCTGGACTCCTTTAACACTTACCTGGTGGGGTCGATTAGAACCATAAAAATGATGATTGTTCCGAAAGTGAATTATATCTTAGAAATGTTGCCCTGTCTTTTACCTCGACGTATATATAAAGATATAGAGGGCCTTCTGACTAGATACTTGTGGCAAAACAAGACACCTAGGATAGCGAAACATAAGCTGCAAGCAGATAAGGAAAATGGGGGTGTCAGATTCCCTGATTTCCTGAAGTATCATCAATCTTTTCTTCTCAAACAAGGCGCTCGTTGGCTAGAAGATCCAGTACCGAGTAGACCTGTGTGGCTAGACATAGAAGAGGACCTTTGCAAACCGATTCCTCTTACTTTTCTTCCTGGTATGACTCTCCCATCAGACTCCCACTTTCCACCAATGCTTTTAGACACCTTAGGTGCCTTTAATAATCTTATGCAATCTTTAGACTCCCGACTCTGTCCGTTAGACAAGCTCCCACTTTGGTACAATACTCGATTTCGAATACAAAATAAGCCGATGGCGTGGAGCCCCTGGTACACTAGGGGCATTTGGATTCCTAGTCAGTTGTTCCATGAAGGTCGCTGGAAAACTTTTAGTGAATTGCAAATTGAATTTGGTCTCCCAGCGAAACACTACTTTCAGTTGGTGCAACTTCAGCATTGCCTTCGGAGTGCTAAGGTGCTCCCGCCATCGGCCTCCCCTACACAAGGTTGGTTGGAGACTATCCGATCTATCGGTAGTTCACGGGTGTGTAGCATCCAATTTTTACAAAAACCTTATGTAATGCTATAACGAGAGATACCCCTATAGCGCAGAAAGCATGGGAGAGAGAATTGCATGTGACTTTGACCCCGGAGCAATGGAGCCTTGTCTGGAGTAGAGTGACCACGGGTCTCCCGATCCGCCTCACTCACTCAGACACTCTTCTTTCTAGCCCACCGGTGTTTTTACACTCCTGACAGATTAGCCAAATGGAACACTACTCAGGGCAATAGTTGTTGGACATGTCATGCGGCCATTGGTTCACTACCTCATGTTATGTATGAATGTCCCGCACTACAGTATTACTGGCGTCGGGTCTGGGGTCGTATCCAGTCTATTTTGCACTTTCAAGAGCCCCTTTCTTGGAGGATAGTGGGACTTCGCTCAGCTGCGGGGATCCCCTCTCTTCCAAAAACGGCTTACTTCCTTTTGGACTTTATGCTTGGCATTGCTATTTCCCTAATTACGAAATACTGGAAAAATAGCTCCCATCTGAGCCCCAATGAATGGTGGAATCATGTCTGTCTCTACAGTAAATATGAACAAATACCTCGTATGTTTGCTTCCCCCATTCAGACTCCTCATCATCGGTCTAAATGGAAGATGCTCAATGACTATGTACATTCTGCTCAATGCTCTCATCTGACTGTCTAAATTTGTATATATCTTTGTCCCATGATTATTCTGTATCGCAGATACTCTTTTGATTGTTTTGATGTATAATCACTGTTGTTTGGAAGCGCTCACATGCTGACATAATCAGCTAGAGAAGAAGCGTGGGGGTGGGGGGTAATTGGGTTTACTTTTCTTTATTGTATACTTGTTTTGTCTCCTTTGGTGTGTTGTTTCTTTTGTTTGTTGCAAAATGAAAATAAAAGTTTAAAAAAAAACAAAACATTGTTTTAGGAGGCAAATTAATTTGGAACGGCATAAGGCGGCGCACAGTTATTTTTGGGCAGCAGAAGGCGGCGCACTGGTCCCCTTGGGCGGCAGAAGGCGGCGCGCTGATGCACAAGCACAGGAACAGAGCCACAGCATAATGGTTAAAACACTGACCAATGGTGCAGGGATCAGGGGTTCAACTCCTCACAATGCCCAGTGAAAAATGCCTGCTGAGGCAGTATGTATTATCTTGTGGAGTGCTGTAGGAGGCTGTATAAGTTTATTTTGTCATCACTACTAGCAAACGCACTCTCCCAGCATGTTAACATACGGCGGCCCATAAGGCACATGTTACAGTGCACTGTTCGCCAAGGCACCCATGAATGACCCCTATAGGGCAGCATGTATGTTGCGACACAGGATAATGTATAGTGCACCCTATAGGGATGGCAACCATAAGGTGGCCTACAGGGCGCCCTATGAAGCACCCTCAGAGGCACCTAATGGGTATAGTAAGCTGAGGGTGGTCTTGCCGGCATAGACATATGTACAGTAAATAAAAATAAAGCTGTGGACAGCCCTACCAAAGGGCCCCACTGTGGGTTTAAACCCATGACCTCTGGCTGCACAGGCAGTGATGTAACCATTGCGCTACAGCTCCATAGCTGTAAGCAGGCCCTGGCTGGCTGCAGATAGCCTACACGTCACCTCACAGACAGTCTGCTGGTGTCAACAGGATAGGATAAGGCCACCCGTACCCAAGATGCACAGAACATGCAAATTAGCTGTCCGCAGATGGACATAAGATGGGGAATGCACCCCCACAGCACCTCGGCCCTGTTGGGGGAAGTGACCGGGTGCACCCACACAGCACCTTGGCCTAGTAGGGGGCACTGACCGGGTGTTTTACTGGCACAGAGTAGCCACACACCGTTACATCGTGCGGATACTGTGCTCACCCTGAGTGTGCAATGAGGTGGCCAGGACCAGGTCAACAACACCTGCCATGGCTGATGGAGGCCAAGCGGGCGTTCCATAGCAGTGTTAATGTGTAAGATAGCTAGTTTCTGCACAAACACCATGGATATCCCTGTCTGCCGCCATCAGGCACCACCCCCCCCCCCCCGTGGCAAACATGGTCCCCATCAAGGGATCCACACTCTACCTCCCTGCAAAGGTGGCAGTAGAGGGCAACATCAACCCCAGTCCTGCTGAGGAACACACCACCCCCCCCCCCAGGCAGGCAGCTCCATACACAGCCATAACACAATAGCAGACAGACATAAGCCCAGGGTATGGTAAGCTGCACTCCACCACCAGATATTCCCCTGCAACAAGCCAACAGCCACTGCACCCTGCAAGCCATTATAGCAAGACATTTACCAGCTACAAACAGTCTGCTGGTTAGTCCATAGTGCATGTTCCTAATGGAGATGCATGCACCCAGAACTGGGCTGTCTGCATACACAGCAAGCAGATAGAATCAGTGACTGGGCCCCAAAGAGAAACCCATATCTATCACATGAGAGAACTACAATACAGCACTATGGGGGGGCCTAGCCATGCTGTGGTCACTGCACAGTCAGGGTGAGCGTGATCCCCCAGAAGGACATGCTTTGGCCACCCTGTCTGTGTAGGTGGTGGCCGGACACTACAATATCCCAGCCAATGTCCCTGCCAGGGCCCTATGCCCAGTGCAGATGCATCCTGGCCACGCCACCCTGCCCTGGCTATACCCATGGTACCTTGCACCTCATTATGCACATTGACTGGCCAATACTGGCAACAGTGCTGGCAGTGCGGGCTGTTGAAGGGGCTTGCAGCCAACACCCACTGTATAGACAGACACACACTTCCACACCTCTGCCATCATGGTGCTACGATTGAGGGGGTAAGTAGCCTTGCCCACCAAACCGGTCCTGAGCACGGCAAGGCATGGATATGGTACGCATTACAGCTGGTGGTCACTCCCCAGGGTGGTAAGCACCGTCAGAGGCCAGGCCTGGAGCATGCCCCGCAAACACCTAACAGATTGTTTGGATGGGGTCAACTAGCAGTATGTACGTAACGTATGGATAACTGCCTGCCTGTGCTCCTAGCAAACGTCTCCGAGCTGTGTACCGTATACCTCAGGTGTAGGGTGACATTGGTAAGTTATGCAAGTGCTCGTTTTGGGTGCTGCATGCACGGTCCAATGTTCTGCCTTTCCAGGAGACATTGGCCAATGGGGCCTGTGGGTGTGGGTGTGTCTGCCCTTGATGGCTGCTGCTTTACGGCACAGATTCCCAACTCCAGTCCAGGTTTGCATCACACTGTTCGGGTTTTCCTGCTATCCCTCATGAATATGCATGGGCTACATCTACATGCCATGGGGGTGGTGCATAGATATACAGCACAGGCATTTGTATGAGTGTCAGCATGGAACCTGACTGGTGTGTGGCCCACCAGGACTGCATTTGGGTGATTCTGCTCTAGGTACTGCCCTGTTCATGGTGTCTGTGCTCAGTGGGGTAAAAGATAGATGTCTTACCATTGCATATGTCCCCGCCATGAAAGGTGTGTCCTTACTATCACTGTTTAGTTGTGGGAAAAATATATGGGCAGGATTGGCAGTAGCCCCAGCTGGGCTTTGAACCTGTGACCTTCTGTTTGTGTATGCACTGTCTGTGTGCACTGCACCACTGTGTAGCCACAGATTGGTTGGATTCCCTGGACTGTCCATGACTGTGGATCCGGCAGGACCTGTCTGTTGCAGTGGACTGTGCCAGCCTGCACATGGCTAGGCCTCTGTCTTCTGTGGTTAGCAGCCACTGCCCCCTGCACCACATGTACTTGTCCGCCAACATGCTGGCATGAACGTCTCTCAGAAAAAGCAGTTGACCTGATTGCAATGTGGCAGTATGGGACTGCATTTGGGGGACTTGGCTGTAGGTAATGCCCATTGTTGTGGTGTGTGTGCGGTGTTGGGTAAAATATGGGTGTTGTCCCCATGCATACAGGGGTGTCTGCGCTATCTTTATTTAGTGGTGGGTAAAATATAGGGACTGGGCTGGCAGGTGCCCCAGCTGGGTTTTGAACCTCTGCCCTCTGGTCCTAGAGGTAATGACTCTGTCCACTGTACCACACTTTGGCCACAGAGACAGTGCAGCCCCTGGAGGCAGTAAGCCTGGCAGGATGGAGTCACAAACCCTGCTCTACGCAATTCTACTGTGGGCATATGCACCCTGTCTGGTGACAGACGTGCACATAAACCCCGGAAATGACCACGGGAAATGTGGGACGAAATATCACCACGCTGGGCAACAGTGATATTAATGGGCAACCATAGCAAACACTCCCAGGAAAGCTCCAAAACGTGGTAATGTTTTTTGGAAGAGTCTCCTCTCAGTAGACCCTTACAAAATTCATTTCTTTTTTCTGGAGCTTTGCTGGGTGTGATTTCTGTATTTGCCCATCACTATAACTGTTCCCCAGCTGAATTACTCTTTTTAATGGTTCTGTTGTGGTCATTTTCTATTTTTATTTTCACTTTTGTGCTGTGCACATATATCACACTGCTCACGTTTTGCTGGTTTGCCCGGTTTTCCTGTACATTGCTGACGGAAATGGTTTCTCTTCCCTTTAAATGCTTTCTACCGCGAGTGTTTCACTCGCGGTAGTTTTTTACATGCAAATTCGGGCCCGGTACTGTGCGGGGAGCCTCTCCCCTCCCACTCTCCACCCATTGACCCCGTCCCTCCGCCCCTCCGGAGCCTTCCTCCGCCCTCCTTTCGCCGTTCCACGCCTCTATCGGACATTTGCGGGCCCGCACTTGTACGGGGCACGTTAGTGAGCCGCGTACCTGTGCGGGGGTGACACGCACGTGTGCGGGGCGTTTAAACGCGTTTCAGTGCCGCGTTGCCGTGCGCTATTTTGCGGCGCGCTATTTTGCGGATTTTAGTAAACATGCCCCCAAGTCTTTCTGACGGTCCCTGAAAAAAGAAATTCGAACATCAGCCAGAAGATTCCACTGCTGTAGACTGGGACCCAAAAGCTCAGCTTTATTCTTCAGGAGATCCAAATCCCTGACAAGGTCATTCAATTCACCTTGCGTTATGAGATGTGGCCAGAAGAAACTCTGGGTCACGTGAGCTTGACAGTTCATGACTACAAACGTCTCCCTGTTCCTCACTTGATTCAAATGATAATGATTCTGACATTTTGGGAATCAGCAACCCTTCTCCATGAGGCACTGGGCGTATTGCAGATGGAATGTTTGGATATTGCACAGTCCACTTACTCTTTCTGGATATGTCTTTCTGAATTGGAGGAACCATGCAGAAGTAGCTATTGCTGACATGATCCGTGGGCTCTCTCCAGATCATTGGAACTGCAAAAGGCATTGATTGGCTTTTCCAATTCATCCATTGCCTGAGATTTGTTGCAGCTGCTTTCGTGGCCGAAGCATTTTGGCTGTTGAACAGTATTATTGGGGGGCTTACCCAGTGCCCAGTGCACCCTCTCGATCTCCATATTAGCCCTGTGGGACAAAAGCTCCTCTGCAGTTAAAAGTTCTTTGGCTAACACTCGCACCACCTCGACCAAGTTCTCTGCCCCACCTGCAACTTCCGGTATGCCTCTGAAACGTGCGTTGTTTCTGCGGGCCCGGTGTTCTATGTCATCAATCTTATAAGTAAGTTCCATCGCCTGAGAGCATTGTCTATCTGCTGTGCATTGCAAATCTGCCAGTATAGTCCTTCATTTTAGTTTCCACCTCCTCCAACTGGTGGCCTAAATCCTTAATGTCTCCGTGGAGCTCCGTGATCATAGACGTCACCTCCTCCCGCATAGATCGAAACCCAGCAGCAATTTCTTCAAAGCCCCTTCGGAGATCACGCTGTAAGAGAATGTGTTGAGGCTGTTTTGTTTGCTTGCTCTAGTTCACTTAGCATGTCCTCTCCAGATTCCTCTGATGCCAGGCTGCGTGGGGAACTGCCATGCGGTCCAGCCCTGCCCATCAGCCTCTGTGAGACGTTCGGCTTTTCCTTCACCTCCGGAAGTTTAGTATTTTTAGCCATTTGCTCCCAGTCACTCCAGGCACTTTCTACTCAAGTTTTTAGCCATTTGCTTCAGTGCTTTATGCTTTTGCCCTTCAGATGGTTACAGTTGTTTGTTTCCTGAGCTGGAGAACGAGCCTTAGGAAGGCTTAGCCAGCCCTCCCATGACAATCCCTCTGGGAATGACTACATCTCCCAGAGTGCACTCTGGCACTCACATTCAGTAATTTCTCCTAGGAAGGTCTACAGTTCCCAGAGTACACTGTAACATTCCCACATAGTTATATCCCCTAGGAAGGACTGCAGTTCCCAGAGTGCACTGTGATACTCCCACACAGTATTACCTGCTAGGAAGGATAACAGCTCCTGAGAGTGCACTGTGACATTCCCACACAGTAATGCCCCCTAGGAAGGACTACAACTCCCAGAGTGCACTGTGACACTCCTACACAGTAATGGCTTTGGGGCCTGGTATCCCACAAGCAGTTCCCCAAATATTGCCAATCACCAACAAATCTCTCAGACAACAATTGCTTAGCTACAAAAGCACTTTTATTCGGTATACCAAAGCAAAATAAATCACAAATGCAGATAGCAAATATATGTCTGAAAAGGTGACAGGCAACCTACTCTGTACCGGAGTTAGAGAGCAGATTGCCCCCGAGCTAGAGAGCTGCCTCCTTATATACCTTTTCTCTCTGTCACAAAGTTCTAGAAAGTACTGCATAGCTTCTGATGTCATATGCAGGGTTTTTTTCTATGGAGTACGTGCAGCTTTCTGCAGTGTCTGCAAAGTTTCTCCTTGGGACCCTCCCCATGATTATTTGGGCCAGCAACTGTTTTTCTTCAAGGTCTTTGCTTATCTGGTGCTGTCAGGCATGTCATTCTCTGCCTTCCTGTGTCCGGCCTGTGTTCTTCTATTTCTTGACACTAAACATAATCTTCAAGGCGGAAAGCATTTCTGCTAATTAGTTTTAGATTGGCCTGTATTTCTCTGGGCTCACATTCTGAACACTTCTGCACAAAACACGGCTTCCCAGACTGTAGCATGCCTCATAACATATACTTTCTCTTATAGCCCACATGCTGTATTTCTGTGCCATAAACAGGATGCTTGTGTACAGACTGTAGCAGGCCTCATAACATATACTTTCTCTTATAGCCCACATGCTGTATTTCTGTGCCATAAACAGGATGCTTGTGTACAGGGGCGGCCCAAGGGGGGTGCGGGGCCATGTGCGGAGACTCGGTGTGGGGCCTCATTTGCATAAGTGGCCTTATTTGCATAAATATTTGCATAATTTTACCATTCACTAACTTTTAGTAAACATGTCTCTTAATGAGTGTATGGATAAAGAAAGACTAAAAGATTTCTACATTACTATAATACAGTGCCAACCGCCAGGCACATTAGGAACTACTACAAACGCTGCCCATTTAGAACCCATAGCAAACCCGCTGTATCCTGACAGCATTACCAGGACTCACAAAGCACCATACCCTACCTATCAAAAGGCAACACTGCAAATATTAAACCAATACATTTCAGAGAATACTGCGGAAAGAGAACAAGTGGCAATGTCAAATAGGAATTACATAAACAGACTACCTCAGCTCAGTTACACATACAGAACATAGACCATCACCAAACAAGGAATCACAATTTAGAAACAGGAAAACAATAATTAAACTGGGAACCCCAAAAGCCAAACTTGGAATGTACAACAACACTGTAGAAATAAAACTATAAATTAATTCCTCTTGTACCAAACAAAGCGCAGACGTTAATGATGCACATTTCCCAGAGCTTTCATATTCCAGTTAATAAATTCAAAATAAAGAGATATCTTTCTACCTTTTGTGCATTTTCTTTCAGTTGCAATTGGTCCAGCCACTTTCTTCTGGTTTCTTCATGTTTTCTGCTAACTCTCCATCGTCTGCTGTCCATTTGTCCTTTCTTCTCTCTTCTAGTTTTTTTTTCCATTCTCTCTCTCTATATCTGCTTTAACATACTAATCTTTCTCCTTTTGCTCCTTCCTCATTCCTATTTCATCCACAAAAGTTTTACCTCTCCATCCTCAATCCCCACTTACTCGCCCAATACCCGGCCAATTGTAGATTTTTCATCCCTCCCACACAAAATATTTGTCCCCTCTCCATTTTACTCTCCCAGCCCCATCCCATTCTAATCCTCCCCCAACATCAGCTCCCTTCTAGTTCCAGTCTCACCCAGCATTCCATTCCTTCTAGTCCCTTGCATCAGCCCATTTCCAGTCCTAGCCCCCATCAGCCCATTTCCAGTCCTAGCTCCCCATCCATTTCCAGTTCCGAGTCCCTTCATCAGCTCATTTCCAATCCTAGCCCCCCATCAGCCCATTTTCTAGTCATTTCCTAGCCCCACCATCAGCCCATGTCAAAATCCTAGCTCCCCTCCACTCAGCCCAATTCCGTCCAAGCCCCCCCCATGAGCCCTACTTCCAATTCTAGCCCCTGCATGAGTCCATTTCAATTCAAGCCCCCACCACAGCCCATTTCCAATCTTAGCTCCCCCAACAGCCCATTTCCAGTCCTATCCTAGCTGCTCCATCAGCCCATTTTCAGTCCTAGCTCCCTTCCCTCACAGCCCATTTCCATTCCAAGCCCCCTCCTCATCAGCTATTTGCAGTTCAGGCCTCCCCTTCCACTCAGCCCATTTCCAGTCCTAGCAACCCCCCAACCCATTACCAGTCCTAGCCTCCCATCAACCCACTTCCAGTCCTAACCCCCCATCACCCCATTTTCAGTTTAAGCCCCCCCCTATAACCCATTACCAGTCCTAACCCCCCATCGACCCACTTCCAGTCCTAACCCCATCAGCCCATTTCCAGTCAGCCCCCCATAGCCCATTGCCAGTCCTAACCCCCCATTAGCCCACAGCCCATTACCAGTCCTAATCACATCAGCCCACCTCAAGTCCTAGCCCCTCCTCATCAGCCCATTTCCTGTCCTAGCCCCCCCCCATAGCCCATTATCAGTCCTAACCCCCCCATAGCCCATTACCAGTCCTAACACCCCATCACCCCATTTCCAGACAGCCCCCATCAGCCCACAGCCCATTACCAGTCTTAACCCCCCCATGGCCCATTACCAGTTCTAACCCCCCAACAGCCCACAGCCCATTACCAGTCCTAACCCCATCAGCCCACCTCAAGTCCTAACCCCTCCCCAGCAGCCCATTTCCTGTCCTAGCCCCCCCAAGCCCATTATCAGTCCTAACCCCACCATAGCCCATTACCAGTCCTAACCCCCCATCACCCCATTTCCAGACAGCCCCCATCAGCCCACAGCCCCCATTACCAGTCTTAACCCCCCCATAGCCCATTACCAGTCCTAAACCCACCCCAACATCCCACAGCCTGCCTCGAGTCAAGTCCTAACCCCCCATAGCCCATTATGTCCTAACCCACCATCACCCCATTTCCAGACAGCCCCCATCAGCCCACAGCCCATTACCAGTGTTAAACCCCCCCATAGCCCATTTCCAGTCCTAATCCCCTCAACAGCCCACAGCCCACTCAAATCAAGTCCTAAACCCCCTCCCCCCATAGCCCATTATCAGTCCTAACCCCCTCCATAGCCCATTACTAGTCCTAACCCCCCTCCCCCTCCCGGCTCATGGAAAATTTAAAAAAAAAAAAAGCTGGTTGCTGCCGCTGCCGCCATGGCAGCAGCAGAACGGAGTGTCCCGCGGGGCCCCCTCTGCCCGGCTGAGCCCCTCTGCGCCGGCTTTCAGATACGCGAAGGGAGAATGTCTCCCTCGCGTCTCTGTTAAGCCCGCAGGGGCAGATGGGAAATTTCCCATCAGCCCCTGCTTCCCATCAGCCCCTACGGGCTTAACAGAGACGTGAGGGAGACACTCTCCCTTCGCGTATCTGAAAGCCAGTGCAGAGGGGCTCAGCCGGGCAGAGGGGGCCCCGTGGGACACTCCGTTCTGCCGCTGCCACAGCGGCAGCGGCAGCAGCCAGCTTTTTTTTTTTAATTTAATTTTTAAAAAAGCAGTATGTTCTTTGCGCGGGGCCCCCTGAAACGCGGGGCCCTGTGCAAAAAACATTCTTGCTCAATGGACGGGCCGGCCCTGCTTGTGTATGTTGCAGGCCAGCAAGAGTGTAGACATAGAAGGCATATGAAGCAGAGCTGAGCAGAACTATCCCTAAGCTAAAATATCCCAACATTCCCCAATTTTTCATTTTCTCTTATGGTAAGAGGGTAAAGGCAGATATACCCAAATTTAGGGGCCAGTAACAACAACCATTTGTGACAGAGCAGGATCAGCAAGAGGCAGGAGCTCATATTGCTCTCTAGAGACAATATACAAAGTTTTAGCAGAAGAATTAATGAATTTATGTAGAAAGGTTAACAGAAGAGGAAAAGCACAACACATAAGAATACATGCAATACACATCAGTATGGAAATTAAAACATCCCGTAATCCATCTAAAGAGGAGAAAGAAGACCCAAACCAACCTCCCAAATTAAAACCTTCCCAAGTTGGCACAGGAGCATTTGCAATCTTTCTCATACGGTCGGTAATTTCAGCAATAACACGACTATGATCATCTATCTGCAAATAACAATTGGTCAAATTAAATTTTCTGCATACACTACCTTCAGCAGCAAGCAAGTAATCTAAAGCTAAACGATTTTGATAAATGGCAGAACGCATTTGAGTATGTTGTTTGGCAAGCAATGTAAACGCTTTGCTAGTTTCATTGGTTATAATCTCTACAACAGCTTGCAAGCAAATAATACGATTTAGCATATAAACAGGGGTACGGTAGCCCCAAGTCCCATCATCAGCCCAGGTAGCAGGACCACAGTAATTAAGAATACGTTCTGGGGGCCATTCATTTTCTTTCCAAGAGGCAGTATGCAGGTCCTTTCGAGATCGGGCACCATAAACAGGAAATCCTTAGAGTTCACCTTGCTGAATGGGGATTGGCTGGCAGTGTGGGCTGTGGAAGGTGTTTGCGGCCAACACACACTGTATAGACAGACACACACTCCCACACGTATGCCAGCATTGTGCTACTATAGAGGGGCTTATCAGCCTTGCCCACCACACCAGTCCTGGGCATAGTACAGGCATGGATATGCTACGCAGTACTGTTGGGGGTCACTCCCCAGGGTGGTAAACACTGTCAGAGACCAGACCTGAAGCACGCACCGCAGACATCAGACAGATTGTTATGTTGGAGCTCAAAGAGCAAACTGTGCTTAACAGAGGAATGTCTATCTGCCAGTACTCATAGCAAACGTTTGAGAGCTGTGTACCGTATACCCAGGTGTAGGGTGGCATTGCTAAGGTATGCAGGTGCTAGTATTGGGAGATGCACGCAGGGCCCAATGTCCTGCCTCTCCAGGAGGCATTGGCCAATGGGGCCTGTGGTTGTGGGTGTGGGTGTGTTTGCCCCTGTTGGCTGCTGCTTTACGGCAGAGGTTCCCAATTCCAGTCCTGGTGTGCCAAAACACCTGTTCGGGTTTTCATGCTGTCCCTCATGAATATGCATGAGCTACATCTACATGCCCATGGGGGTGGTGCATAGCTATGCAGCACAGGCATTTGTATTAGAGGCAGCAGGGAACCTGAATGGTGTGTGGCCCTCCAGGACTGCATTTGGAGACTCTGCTCTAGGTACTGCCCCTGTTCATGGTGTCTGTGTTCGGTGGGGTAAAAGATAGGCGTATTACCAATGCATATGTCCTCGGCACGAAGGGTGTGTCCTTACTATCACTGTTTAGTTGTGGGAAAAATATGTGGACAGGATTGGCAGTAGCCCCAGCTGGGCTTTGAACCTATGACTGTCTGTTCTTGCACACACTGTCTGTGTGCACTGCACCACCGTGTAGCCACAGATTGGCTGAATTCCCTGGAAGTCCATGGACTGTACATCCGACAGGGCCTGTCTGTTGCAGTGGATGGTGCCAGCCTGCACATGGCTAGGCCACTGGTCTGCTGTGGCTAGCAGCCACTGCCCCTGCCACCACCTGTACCCTTCTGCCAACATGCTGGCATGTCCTTATCTTGGAAAAGCATGTGACCTGATTGAGTTGTGGCACTCCAGGACTGCATTTGGGGGACTCGGCTGTCGGTAATGCCCATTGTTATGGTGTGTGCAGGGGCGGCCCAAGGGGGGTGCGGGGCCATGTGCGGAGACTCGGTGCGGGGCCTCATTTGCATAAGTGGTCTTATTTGCATAAATATTTGCATAATGTTACCATTCACTAACTTTTAGTAAACATGTCTCTTAATGAGTGTATGGATAAAAAAAGACTAAAAGATTTCTACATTACTATAATACAGTGCCAACCGCCAGGCACATTAGGAACTACTACAAACGCTGCCCATTTAGAACCCATAGCAAACCCGCCGTATCCTGACAGCATTACCAGGACTCACATAGCACCATACCCTACCTATCAAAAGGCAACACTGCAAATATTAAACCAATACATTTCAGAGAATACTGGGGAAAAGAGAACAAGTGGCAACGTCAAATAGGAATTACATAAACAGAATACCTCAGCTCAGTTACACATGCAGAACATAGACCATCACCAAACAAGGAATCACAATTTAGAAACAGGAAGGCAATAATTAAACTGGGAACCCCAAAAGCCAAACTTGGAATGTACAACAACACTGTAGAAATAAAACTATAAATTAATTTCCTCTTGTACCAAACAAAGCGGAGATGTTAATGATGCACATTTCCCAGAGCTGACATATTCCAGTTAATAAATTCAAAATAAAGAGATAACTTTCTACCTTTTGTGCATTTCTTTTTCAGTTGCAATTGGTCCAGCCACTTTCTTCTGGTTTCTTCAAGTTTTCTGCTAACTCTCCATCATCTGCAGTCTGTTCTCTCTACTAGTTTTTTTTCCATTCTCTCTCTCTCTACATCTGCTTTAACGTACTAATCTTTCTCCTTTTGCTCTTTCCTCATTCCTATTTCATCCACACAAATTTTACCCTTCCATCCTCAATCCCCAATTACTCTCCCAATATCTGGCCAATTGTAGATTTTTCATCCCTCCTACACAAAATATTTTCCCCTCTCCATTTTAATCACCCAGCCCCATCCCATTCTAATCCTCCCCCAACATCCAGTCTCACCCAGCATCCATTCCCTTCTAGTCCCTGCATCAGCCCATTTCCAGTCCTAGTCCCCCATCAGCCCATTTCCAGTCCTAGCTCCCCCATCCATTTCCAGTCCAAGTCCCTTCATCAGCTCATTTCCAATCCTAGCCCCCCCATCAGCCCATTTCTAGTCATTTCCTAGCCCCACCATCAGCCCATGTCAAATCCTAGCTCCCCTCCACTCAGCCCAATTCCAGTCAAAAGCCCCCCATGAGCCTACTTCCAGTTCTAGCCCCTCCATGAGTCCATTTCAATTTCAAGCCCCCACCACAGCCCATTTCCAATCTTTAGCTCCCCCAACAGCCCATTTCCAGTCCTATCCTAGCTGTTCCATCAGCCCATTTTCAGTCCTAGCTCCCTTCCCTCACAGCCCATTTCCATTCCAAGCCCCCCTCCCCATCAGCTATTTGCAGTTCAAGCCTCCCCTTCCACTCAGCCCATTTCCAGTCCTAGCAACACCCCATACCCATTACCAGTCCTAGCCCCCCGTCAATCAACTTCCAGTCCTCACCCCCATGACCCCAGTTTAAGTTTTAAGCCCCCCCTATAACCCATACCAGTCCTAACCCCCCATCAGCCCACTTCCAGTCTGCCCCCCATAGCCCATTGCCAGTCCTAAGACCCCCCATCAGCCCACAGTCATTTAACAGTCCTAACCACATCAGCCCACCTCAAGTCATAACCCCTCCCCATAGCCCATTTCTTGTCCTAGCCCCCCCATAACCCATTATCAGTCCTACCCCCCCATAAGCCCACTACCAGTCTTATCCCCCCCCATAGCCCAATTACCAGTCCTAAACCCCCCCATCGCCCATTACCAGTACTAACCCCCCCATCAGCCCACTACCAGTCTTAACACCCCCCATCGCCCATTACCAGTCTTAACCCCCCCCCATAGCCCATTGCCAGCCCTCATCAGCCCACAGCCCATTGCCAGTCTTAACCCCCCCATAGCCCACTGCCAGTCTTAACCCCCCTCCCTAGCCCATTGCCAGTCTTACCCCCCCTCCCTCCCCAGCCCATTGCCAGTATTAACCCCCCCTCCCTCCCTAGCCCATTGCCAGTCTCAACCCCTCTCCCTCCCAAGCCCATTGCCAGTCTTAACCCCCCCTCCCTCCATGCCAGTCTCCCTCCCTAGCCCATTGCCAGTCTTACCCCCCTCCCTCCCTCCCCATTGCCAGTCTTAAACCCCCCTCCCCCCATTGCCAGTCTAACCCTCCCTCCCTAGCCCATTGCCAGTCTTAACCCCCCTCCCTCCCTCCCTCCCTCCTCGCTAGCCCATTGCCAGTCTTAACCCCCCCTCCCTCCCTAGCACATTGCCAGTCTTAACCCCCCTCCCTCCCTCCCTCCCTCCCTAGCCCATTGCCAGTCTTAACTCCCCTCCCTCCTTCCATCCCTAGCCCATTGCCAGTCTTAACCCCCCTCCCTCCCACGCCCAATGCCTGTCTTAACCCCCCTCCCTCCCTCCCTAGCCCATTGCCAGTCTTAACCCCCCTCCCTCCCTCCCTCGCCCATTGCCAGTCTTAACCCCCCCTTCCTCCCTCCCTCCCTCCCTAGCCCATTGACAGTCTTAACCCCCCTCCCTCCCTCCCTAGCCCATGACAGTCCTACCCGCCCCCCCCCCTCGGCTCATGGCAATTAAAAAAAAAAAAGCTGGCCGCTGCTGCCGCGGCGGCATGGAGTGTCCCGCGGGGCTCCCTCTGCCCGGCGGAACTCTCCTGGCGCGGCTGAGCCCCTCTCTGCCGGCTTGCAGATACGCGAAGGGAGAGAGTCTCCCTCGCGTCTCTGTTAAGCCCGCAGGGGCAGATGGGAAATTTCCCATCAGCCCCTGCTTCCCATCAGCCCCTGCGGGCTTAACAGAGACGCGAGGGAGACTCTCTCCCTTCGCGTATCTGCAAGCCGGCAGAGAGGGGCTCAGCTGCGCCGGGAGAGTTCCGCCGGGCAGAGGGAGCCCTGCGGGACACTCCAGGCCGCCGCGGCACCAGCGGCCAGCTTTTTTTTTTTTTTTTAAATTCAATTAAGAAAAAGCAGAATGTTCTTTGCGCGGGGCCCCCTGAAACGCGGGGCCCTGTGCAAAAAACATTCTTGCTCAATGGACAAGCCGGCCCTGGGTGTGTGTGCAGTGTTAGGTAAAATACAGGTGTTGGAACCATGCTTATGTTCTCTGCAATAACGGAGTGTCTTTACTATCTCTGTTTAGTGGTGGGTAAAATATGGGGACTGGGTTGGCAGGAACCCCAGCTGGGATTTGAACCTGTGACCCTCTGGTCCTAGCTCTGTCTGCTGCACCACACTGTGGCCACAGAGACAGTGCAGTCCCTGGGGATGGGAAACCTGGCCGGCAGAATCCTAAACCCTGCTCTGCACATTTTTACTGTGGGCTCATTCACCTTGTCTGGAGGCAAACGTGCAAATACATCCTGTAAATGACCGCGAAAAAAGGGGGAAAAAAGATAACCAAGCTGGGCAACAGTGATATTAATGGGCAACCATAAAAAACACTCCCAGGAAAGCTCCCAAAAAAGGAAATGATTTTTGGAAGGGTCTCCGCTCCGTAGACCCTTCCAAAAATCATTTCTTTTTTGGGGGGCTTTCCTGGGAGTGTTTTGTGTTGTTGCCCATTAATATCACTGTTGCCCAGCTGACTTACGCTTTTTAGTAATTTTGTTGTGGTCATTTTCTATTTTTATTTGCACTTTTGGTCTGTGCACATTTATCACACTGCTCACGTTTTGCAGGTTTCCCAGGTTTTCCTGTACATTGCTGACGGAAATGGTTTCTCTTCCCTTTAAATGCACTCTACCGGGAGTGTTTCACTCGCGGTAGTTTTTGCTTGTAAATTCGGCCCCGCTGATGTGCGGTGAGCCTCTCCCCTCCCCTTCCCCGCCCATTAACCCCGTCTTTCCACCCCTCGGGAGCCTTCCTCCGCCCTTTCCACGCCTCTATCGGACATTTGCGGGCCGCGTACTTGTGCGTGCCCATTAGTGCGGCATGCAAGTGTGCGTGGGCCCATTAGTGTGATGCACAAGTGTGCGGGGCACTTAAGAGCACTTAAGTGCATCATTGCCGTGCGCTATTGTGCGGTGCGCAATTCTGCGGTGTTTAGTAAACATACCCCTAAGTGTCCTTGGCCAGCAGGCCTTATCTGAACTGAGGGCACCCTTAGATTTCTGATTGGAGGGCTACACAAGGAATGTAAGCAGACAGATTATTCCCAGAAGTGAATGTAAAACCAGCAGTTAACTTAGCTACCCAACCACCAGAATAGGTGACCTTCCTTGGCTAAAGCCATGTTGGCTGTCTCCCATTAAACCCTAAATAGATAGAGGTGGGTTTTCTTCGTGAATGATTTATATAAAATAGAGGAAAACTTCATTCAACTCTTAAACAGTGCTATCAGAATCAATAATCCTAAAAATTAATCTCAGCACAGCCTCAGAAACAACCTTAGACACTTGATTTATTCTGGGTTAAGTGTAATCCCAGACTTGTGCCGGTGTTTACATCAATGGCTGAATGTCCTTATTAATAGAGCATGTCATCAATTCTTATGTTTGAGCTATGATATCGAAAATAGCAAAAGAATAATAATACTTAGCTCTTCTGAAGCCGTAAGACTGTGCTGGTTTTTTCTTCTCATTATTTATAAAACTTTATCTTCTTTTTATTTCATTTATCGTTTTTTACTTTTTATGTAACTTTCTTCCACAAATAATTGCTGTTGTAAGCCGTGTCCCAACGCCAATTAATAAAGGCGCCCATGCGTTTCGCCAAATGGGTTTTTCAAGGGACTTATTTCATGACGTGGAATGTTTCTGTGAAAGAAGATGTTAAAAATGATTGATCTGTGCAAAAACAATTCAATCTAAGTATAACAGAGAGTATTGCTTTTAATACATTTCAATGAAAGATTCAAAAACCTTATAAAGGTAAGCGGCTCTGTAACTCAAAAATTCGGTCTCCTCCCGATAAACCTGGAAAACTCAATAGACGCCGCGCATGCGAATTAGCAACTGTGTCGTCACTGTTTAAATGACCCAATGTGAAACACACCATTGGTTGATCAAAAGGTACACGCCGCCCAATCAATGCTCTGATTCAAACCAGAGGGTTGTACTGTGGCTAATGTGTAGATCCATTTCTGTTCTTTGTATAAAAGTCGCTGATCTAGGGTTTTGCCTAAAGCAGGTCCAGCCAACATTTCGATACACCAGCAACGAAGTTGTGAAAAAGTGTGATGATGGGATAAGCAATGTTGTACTAAAGGAGCTTCCCTTCGGGCGCATCGAAGCCGACTGGCATGTTCTTGTATGCGCCCGAAGGGAAGCTCCTTTAGTACAACATTGCTTATCCCATCATCACACTTTTTCACAACTTCGTTGCTGGTGTATCGAAATGTTGGCTGGACCTGCTTTAGGCAAAACCCTAGATCAGCGACTTTTATACAAAGAACAGAAATGGATCTACACATTAGCCACAGTACAACCCTCTGGTTTGAATCAGAGCATTGATTGGGCGGCGTGTACCTTTTGATCAACCAATGGTGTGTTTCACATTGGGTCATTTAAACAGTGACGACACAGTTGCTAATTCGCATGCGCGGCGTCTATTGAGTTTTCCAGGTTTATCGGGAGGAGACCGAATTTTTGAGTTACAGAGCCGCTTACCTTTATAAGGTTTTTGAATCTTTCATTGAAATGTATTAAAAGCAATACTCTTTGTTATACTTAGATTGAATTGTTTTTGCACAGATCAATCATTTTTAACATCTTCTTTCACAGAAACATTCCACGTCATGAAATAAGTCCCTTGAAAAACCCATTTGGCGAAACGCATGGGCGCCTTTATTAATTGGCGTTGGGACACGGCTTACAACAGCAATTATTTGTGGAAGAAAGTTACATAAAAAGTAAAAAACGATAAATGAAATAAAAAGAAGATAAAGTTTTATAAATAATGAGAAGAAAAACCAGCACAGTCTTACGGCTTCAGAAGAGCTAAGTATTATTATTCTTTTGCTATTTTCGATATCATAGCTCAAACATAAGAATTGATGACATGCTCTATTAATAAGGACATTCAGCCATTGATGTAAACACCGGCACAAGTCTGGGATTACACTTAACCCAGAATAAATCAAGTGTCTAAGGTTGTTTCTGAGGCTGTGCTGAGATTAATTTTTAGGATTATTGATTCTGATAGCACTGTTTAAGAGTTGAATGAAGTTTCCCATTAAACCCTGACTATTTACATGTTAGGTAATTTTGTTCTTTATAATGGTTTCTACCATTTTTCCTGGTACTAACATCAGGCTCACTGGTCTGTAGTTTCCCAGATCACCCCTGAAACCCTTTTTAAAAATTGGTGTTACAATTGCCATCCTCCACTCTTCAGTTATTTCATATGATTTTATGGTAATTCACAGATTACTAATAGTAGGTCTGCAATCTAATATTTCAGTTCTTTCAACACCCTTGGATGTATACCATCTGGTCCAGTTGATTAGCTACTATTCAGTTTATCAAATAGTTGTAATACATCTTCCTGGTTTATCAATATTTCTTTCAATTCTTTTGCTGCATCAGCTTTAAATACCATTTCAGTCAAGGGTAACTTCTCTACATCTTCCTCAGTAGAGACTGAAGGAAAACATTCATTCAGTCTCTATTTCATTCAGAATATTATTGAATATCCGAGGTAGCCATACTGCCTCACGGCTGCCATAGTTACCCAGGCAGCAGCGATATTACATGTTTCTCAATTAGCCCCTGCAGCTAAAAGATAGGGACTGTCACCCGGATCTCCCATGACACTCCCTGATGTTAAGCGGTTAACATCAGAGCATGCAAGGGAGAAGACGGGATATTCAGTGGCACTAACTGTGTAAATGTCTTTTAAATATTGTGCCCTATGCTTTTAGTGCTTTGTCTGTTGGTTTTGGTTGTGTTTAGTAGAGTTTGTAGATGGGAGGAGGACTGGTTGTTGATGATTTTGAAAGTTAGGAACAGTATTTATTATCTGATGTGGCTTTGCAGGGGAAGTTAGTGGATTTGTCTCAGGATAGTGTGGTGAGATGATGGCCTAGAAAGCCGTACAGAAGTCCAATGGTTCCAGTAGGGGATGCAGGTGTTGCAGGGTTCAGATTTTGTGTTAGGATGTCTTCATTGTGTCGTTTATGTGTGGTTTCAGTATTAGTTGTTGGTCCAGGATGTTACTTAGATACTAAACCTCTGTCCAGACTTTCACATCAATCTCATTTATTGTCAGTGATGGGGATGGGTGGAATGTGTCATCCTTGGTAATGCAGAGTATTTGGGGATTTTTTATAGTTAACTGTCAATGAGTTTCTTGCCAGCCATTGAGTGATGTCTGTGAAGCAGCGTGATATTCCTTTGTATATGCCATTGTTGGTGTTGAAAGGTGTGTACCTCCATTGCCTCAGAAAAATCCAGGTTATCGATGTCACTATTTAATGTACGTCACCAAGTTTAAATTACAATGTAAACTGCTTTGACTGAAATGAAAAATGGTATAAAAATGGTGAAATAAATCAATCGTTATATCATGTGCATAGATGTGGATGCTCTCCAAGATGCATTGCTTAGACAAGTGGTGATGGAACCAACCAGGTAAAGCTCAACGCTGGATTTAGTGCTCGCCAACGGTGATAGCATGTGGAATGTCTGGGTGGGTGCCCCTGTGAGCAGCAGCGATCATCACACGATGTGGTTTGAGATAAAAGCCATGGTATAGGCCAATCATAGCAAGCTCAAAGTCCTAAACTTCAAAAACACTGACTTCAATAAAATGGCCGAGTACCTAAAGGAGGAGCTGACAGGGTGGAAGGAGATAAGGGAAGTGGAATTGCAATGGGCTAAACTAAAGATGGCAATAAAAGAGACAATGGATAAATATGTAAAAAAAAGTAAACAAAAACAAGAGGAGAAGAAAACTTATTTGGTTTTCCAAAGAAGTGGCTGATCAAATAAAGGCAAAAAACACAGTTTTCACAAAATTCAAAAGCTTGCAAACAGAGGAACACAGAAATGAATACAGGATCAAACTCAAAGAGAGAAATAAGGATAGCAGAGGAAAAGATGGCTAAAGATGTTAAGGGTGGCGACAAAACTTTCTTCAGGTATATTGGGGAAAGGAAGAAGATCAGAGGTGGAATTGCAGGACTCAGAAGTGCTGGGAACGCACTCTTGAAAAAGCGAAATTGCTAAATGAATACTTCTGCTCTGTTTTTACTAAAGAAAGTCCTGGAGAAGGACCACCTGTGACTCCCAAACATAACGATGGGAATGAAGTAGATACCACACCATTCACAGCAGATGAAGTGTTAGAACAACTTGCAAAAGTGAAAGTGGACAAGTCTATGGGACCAGATGATATACAACCCAGGATACTGAAATAGCTCAGAGAGGTTTCTTGTAGGGCCATTAAAGGATGTTTTCAACAGATCCTTGGAAACAGGAGAGGTTCTTCAGGACTTGAGAATGGCTGATGTCGTACCTCTACACAAAAGTGGTGACAGGGAAGAAGTGTCAAACTACAGACCTGTGGGCCTTACCTCAGTGGCGGGAAAAGTAATGGAGGCGCTCCTGAAAGAGCGAATAGTGAACTTTCTCAAAGCCAACAGACTGCAAGATCCAAGGCAACATGGTTTAACCGAAGGACGATCTTGCCATACAAATCTGATTGAGTTCTTTGACTGGGTGACCAGGGAACTAGATCAGGGGCATGTGATGGATGTCATCTACCTGGATTTCAGCAAAGCCTTTGATACTGTTCCTCATAGGAGGCTTATCAATAAACTCATAGAAAACCGGGCCCGCAGAAACAACATGCGTTTCAGAGGCATACCGTAAGTTGCAGGTGGGGCAGAGAACTTGGTCGAGGTGGTGCGAGTGTTAGCCAAAGAACCTTTAACTGCAGAGGAGCTTTTGTCCCGCAGGGCTAATATGGAGATTGAGAGGGTGCACTGGGCACTGGGTAAGCCCCCCAGTAATCACCCTCATGATGTGATTGCCTGTTTTCTACACTACAGTAATGCAGAACTGCTGCTAAGGAGAGGCTGAGAGAGGAAGACTATAAATATCAGGATGCTGCTGTTTCCCTCTTCCAAGATCTTTCGACTTTCATGTTGGGGTGTCGGATGAAACCGGTTATAGAGGTGCTGAAGAAAGAGGGGATTCACTATTTATGGTCCTTTCCTTTCTGAATGAACTTCATGTTGGGGAGTAAAAAGATCTCTGCAAAAGACCATACTGAGACAAGATGAGTGCTCATACAAGCAGGCCTCTTGGAGGGTAACACAGCGCCGGTAGTCTCAGCCCCCAGGACTCAGAATTTGAAAAGGAAATGGGTGGGAAAGAATACTTAATAATTCAAAGGGAGGAACTTTCCTGCCTGGATGTTGTTTGGGAGACTGGTGGAACTTGCAACAGGAGAGATCGTGGCTGGTGGCTGGGGCCACTGAAGAAGAAGAGATACAAGTGGACAATCCCTACCAATGGGTGAATACCTGGACTTGGTGTATTGAGTAGTTTTCTACAGTTGGCACCCTTCTTTTTGTATGATGCCAAGTTAACTGTTGATATTGTTTGTGACTGGTAAAGGGGTTAAATCTGGAATGGACGGGATGGAGGGGGGGACTTGGGTTGCCTGGATTTGGGGTCATCATTCCCATGACCTTTCTAGTGGGCAGGCAAATGGAGATGATGGGGAAGGAGGGAAAGAGAGGGGTTCTGGGAGGGGAAGGGGGAGAAGGAGGAGATAAGTGAAGGGGTTTGAGAGAGGAAGGGTGGGCATGGCTGCGTGGATGGTGTCATTGAGAGCATTTTGGTTTCCTAGAGCATGGGATGCTGTTCCAAGGGTTGCAGAGCAGAGATGGCATCCATTTGTCCAAGAAAGGTCAACGGGTCTTCAGTAGTAGACTGGCTAATCTACTGAAGAGGGGTTTAAACTAGATTTGTTGGGGATGGGTGAAAAAAGCCCCCAGGTAAGTGAAAGCCCCCAGGTAAGTGATGCATTAAATACCGTTATGGAAATGGGTAACAGGGGTAACATATGGAAAGCAATGTGTATAAATGCCCGTAGCACGGGGAATAAGATCCCTGATGTTGAAGCTTTCATGGGAGTGGCTGACTTGGATTTAGTGGCAGTTACAGAAACATGGTTCACAGAATACCATGACTGGGATGTAACTATACCTGGCTATACTTTATTCAGAAAGGACAGGGGAGGAAGAAGGGGAGGAGGAGTGGCACTATATGTAAAAACTACTATTAAAGCTTTGGAATTACAGAGCTTAAAAGGGAGAGAGGAGGCATTGTGGGTTAAACTAGAAAGAGGGAAAGAGAAATCTCTTTGTATTGGCGTGATATACAGACCTCCCTCACAAGAGAAAGAGGTGGACAGAGAGTTAATTGAAGACATACACAGCATTGCTAGGAAAGGGGAAGTGCTACTGATAGGGGATTTCAATATGCCAGATATTGATTGGCGCATTCCTGTTGCAGTATCATCTAGAAGTAAAGAAATTCTGGATTCTCTACAGGGAGAACTAGTCAAGCAATTGGTAACAGACCCCACACGTGAAGGGGCCATACTGGACTTGGTGCTTACCAATGGTGAAAGTGTTTCTTTTTTTTTCTTTTCTTTTATATTTATTGAATTTTAAACAAAACAGCAAGAAATACAACTACAATCTTGCAAAGAAAAAAGAGCAAGTAGGTGAACAAACAATATTACAATCAATAGTGAGCAAAACAACTCCATCCTACAAAACTCAATCATAGTCAACATAATTGAAGGACGGAGAAAGATAACTAATCCAGAGCAGGAGCACTCTGGAAAGTATAATTTATATAAGATAACTAAATTTTTAAACCAAGGGGCCACGAAGCACCCTGAACATTATTTTAAATGAGAGGAAGATCCACTTATTCTGGGAAGACCCCAGAGGGTAGCCTGGCATTAATGAAAGTACCCAGATCAATGGGGTCAGAAAAAGCATATCTTACAGAATTTATAATTACCAGACATTTACAGGGGAAAGATAAAAAGAAAGCCCCCCCCCCCTCCAATTTGTAGTACTCCAGGTTTATGAAGAAGAAATTGTCTCCGCTGCTTCTGGGTGTCTTTAATTAAATCAGGAAACATTGATATGGTGAGGCCAAGAAATGTCTCCAGACGCTTCTTAAAGAATAACTTTAAAAGCCATTCTTTATCTGAGATCAATGCACATTGCACAAGTAAAGTTGAAGAGGTACAAGATACCCCACCAGAGTCCTTGAGGAGGTCAGAAACATTCAGAACATCAAAGTTCACATTGGAGACAGCTACTGGAACCTCAGTACTCTTCTTACCCCGAGGAAGATAGTAAACCTTATTTAATGGCGGAAGCAACTCTGTAGGGACTTTTAATATCTCCAGCAAATATCGTTTAAACATATCAAGCGTGGTGATACCAGGTATTTTAGGAAAATTTAATACTCGGAGATTAGCAGCCCTAGATGCATTTTCCAATACCTCTAGCTTGTATTTTATAGCCCCATTTTCTTTACATATAGCAGAAGATGTTACAGAAACTGTTTCTACCTGGGTTCTCAGATCTTTCAATTGCGTTTTCAACTGTTCACAAGCAGACACAGCCATTTCTATTTGACCAGTATGATTCTGAATGCTGACTTCATGCTCTTGAACCCGGGAGGATAAAGCAGAGGTCTGAGACTGAATCACCGTAGAAAGAGATGCAATGGCTTCCCATATTGATTCCAATGTAAAAACCTTTGGACGCACCAGAGACAATGGAAGAAACGTAAATGGAGTAGATGCAGACTGAGGAGGTGACTTGCCTCAGGAGGAGAAAACACCAGAACCTCTGCTGACAAATCCACACCTGAAGCCTCCCCGATATCCACGGGGGTCAACGGAGCTGAACCACCAGCTGACTCCCCTTCAGCAGCACTGACAGCGCCCTCCACAGAAAGCAGCAGCGTCGCAGCAGCAGGGGGTGGATCTGAAACAGCTGGGCATGGTGGCGGACTCCTCTGCACAGGAAAGAGAGAGATCTCAATGTCCGAGGGAAGTGCCTGAATCTCCTCTTTCGGCGTGACCAAGCCAGCTCGTACCTCCTGCCGTTGGTCCAGGGTAAGCTGTACAAAATGGTCCATCGGATCGGCAACAGGTAGTTGAGGCTCGGAGGGGAAAACCCTCAATTTCCCTTTGCGTTTAGGCATCTAACTCAAAGTAAGCATGCTACAGCCATCTTGGTAAGCCTCCGTCTCCCTGGTGAAAGTGTTTCTGATGTTATAGTGGGAGATCATTTTGCATCCAGTGATCACCAGATGGTGTGGTTCAGTATTAGGACTAGGGCTGTTAGAATCCATTCAAAGGTGAGGGTCTTAGACTTTAGGAAGACTAACATTGCCAAGATGGGTCAATACCTCAGGGAGTCGTTAGCGGGATGGGAACAACTGGGGGATGTAGAAAAACAGTGGGCAAAACTGAAAGGGGATATTTTAAGGGCAACCAACCTTTTTGTTAAAATGGTAAATAAAGGTAAAAGGAAAAGGAGACTGCTATGGCTTTCGAAAGAAGTAGCTGAAAAAGTGAAGAAAAAGAGTGAGGCCTTTATGAAATAGAAGAGATCACAGAGAAAGGAAGACAGGCATCTATATTTTGAAAAACTTAGAGAAGCTAGAAAAGTAGTCAGGAAAGCAAAGAATCAAAAGAGAAGGAAATAGCCAATGCAATAAAATGGGGGAATAAGACATTTTTCAGATATATTAATGAGAAGAGGAAGGGCAAAAGTGGTATTGTCAGAATCAAGGGTGAAGGGGAGGAATATGTAGGAGCTGATTAGGATAAAGCTGAATTGCTTAACAAATATATCTGTTCTGTGTTCACAGATGAAGAACCAGGAGCAGGATCTCAGAAAACACCCACAAACAGGAACAAAAGCGAGGGACATCTTGAACAATTTTCAGAAGACTGTGTTCGTGAGAAACTAGCTCAACTTAAAGTAGACAAAGCGATGGGATACTAGAATACTTAGGGAACTTGGGGACATTCTAGCAGCTCCACTGACTGACCTTTTCAATGCATCATTGGAATCAGGAGTGGTGCCAAAGGACTGGAGAGAGGCTCGTGGTGCCTTTACACAAAAGCAGAAGTAAGGATGTGGTTGAAAACCGCAAGCCGGTT
This sequence comes from Ichthyophis bannanicus, assembly GCA_033557465.1. NCBI lineage: Eukaryota > Metazoa > Chordata > Amphibia > Gymnophiona > Ichthyophiidae > Ichthyophis > Ichthyophis bannanicus. The sequence continues at coordinate 84,911,032 of CM066031.1, forward strand.
AGTTTAACTTTGGTGGTGAGTAAATTATTACAAAAGCCGCTGAAAGAGAAAATAGTGACGTTTCTGGAATCCAGCAGATTACAGGATCCGAGTCAGCATGGATTCACCAGAGGCAGGTCTTGTCAGACAAATCTGATTGATTTCTTTGACTGGGTGACCAGGGAGTTGGACCGAGGGAGATCCCTAGATGTGGTGTATTTAGATTTCAGTAAAGCCTTTGACACTGTTCCTCACAGGTGACTTATAAACAAACTGAGCACCCTAGGGATGGAACCTAAAGTTACTGCTTGGGTTAGAAATTGGTTGGGTGGGAGGTGACAAAGAGTACAGGTAAATGGGGCTCACTCTGAGGAGAAGGATGTTACCAGTGGTGTGCCCCAGGGATCTGTCCTTGGTCCGATTCTTTTTAACATCTTTGTTAGTGATATAGCGGAAGGGCTGTCGGGTAAGGTTTGCCTCTTTGCGGATGATACCAAAATCTGCAATACAGTAGACACCCAGGAAGTTGTAGATAACATGAGGAGGGAACTAGCTAAGCTTGAAGAATGGTCTAGAATTTAGCAGCTGGGATTTAATGTTAAAAAATGTAAGGTCATGCATTTGGGCTGCAGCAATCCAAGGGAGCAATATAGTATAGGGGGTGAAGTAATTTTGTCCACTAAAGAAAAGCGGGACCTAGCCGTGGTTGTGTCTGATGATCTTAAGGTAGCTAAACAGGTAGAAAAGGTGACGGCAAAAGCTAGAAGGATGCTTGGGTGCATATGGAGAGGAATGGCTAACAGAAAAAGGAGGTCATAGTGCCTCTGTATAAGTCTTTGGTGCAACCTCATTTAGAATATAGTGTGCAATTCTGGAGACCGCACCTTCAAAAGGATGTGAACAGGATGGAGTCGGTGAAGAGGGTGGCTACTAAAATGGTTAGTAGTCTTTATTATAAAGCATATGAGGACAGACTTAAGGATCTTAATATGTACATCTTAGAGGAAAGGCGGGATAGAGGTGATATGATTGAGATGTTTAAATTCCTCCGTGGCATAAATGTTCAGGGGGAGAGCCTCTTTCAATTGAAAGCAAGTTTTGCTACGATGGGACATGGAATGAGGGTGAAGGGGGATAGATTCAGGAGTGTTATGCGGAAATATTTATTTATGGAAAGAGTGGTGAATAGTCTCCCAGTGGAGGTGGTAGAGATGAGGATAGTAACTGAATTCAAAAAAGCATGTGACAAGCACAAAGGATCTCTAAAGGAAAAAAGGGGATTGTTGTAGTTGTTGATATGGGAGGACAGACTAAATAGGCCATCCGGTCTTTTACTGTCATCATATTTCTATGTTTCTATGTTTCTAAAGGAAAGGATGGAAATTTTCTGCGAGGGGAGGTCGGGAGGGGGGCAATCATTGAGGGCTCTGGTTGTGCCTGTGGCTGGGTCTGTAGCCTTTATAGAGCATGTGGGGCATGAGATTCCAGGGGGGGGGGGAGAAAGGTGGAGAGGACGGTATACTATGCTGAAAGTCATCTCCTTTAATGTAAAAGGCCTCAACTCACCTCAAAAATGTTCCTTGCTATTTAAAGAGTTGGGGACCTTGATGGGTGATGTGTTCCTACAAGAGATGTGCCTTCGCTATGCCAATTAGGGCTGGTTGAGGCATAAGCCCTATTCTAAAGTTTGGGTAGCGTCAGATGAGAGGGGCCAGAAGAAATGTGGAGTGGCCATACTATTCCATCAGGCTTTGCCCATAAGGGTAGAGGAAGTGAGGAAGGATAAGATGGGGTGTTGGCTCTTCATGAATGTACACCTGGGTGGGCTTCTTCTCACTTTAGCTAATATATATGCGCCTAATGGGGGCCAGGTGCAATTTTTTGCACAGCTGAAAACTATGTTAGCCGAATTTGCGAAAGGGATTGCAATGCCCACATGATACCACAATTGGACTCCATGGGGAAGAATACCCAGGAGAGAAGTGGAATAAGTCGAGCACTTCTGATGTTTATGACTGACTTGGATCTATGGGATGTCTAGAGGGATATCCTTTGAGCATAAAAAAGTTATACCTGCTACTCGCCAGTCCATCAGGTTCATACGCGTATTGACTATTTTTTGCTGGATCAGCGCCTGATGGATGGGGGGTGGAGGCAGGACATGGCGTTCTAACATCGTTGGACTCTGCTCCCTGCTGGTTTGCCCTTCCTTGTGACATTGGTGGGGATAGGAGTGGACGTGGATGTTGGACGGGAGTTTTTTCCATTGGGCTTCTGCTGTGTGGGACCAGGAACAGTTTATACAAGAGTTCTTTGAGCTGAATGCCACAAAAGAAGTTGCAATGCCGGTGGTTTGGGATTCCTTTAAGGCCACAGCCTGAGGATGCCTCATAGCTGAGGCAGCTTGAGCTAGGCAGGCTTGAACAAGGGAATCCCAATGGTTGGAAGGGGAAGCCAAGCGCCTCCAGTTAGAACATGCGCGGACTGGCTTTAAGCGTGTTTGGCGCCAGTGGCAGGAGACATGAGCTCAATTGCATGCCTACGTGCAAAAAGATTTAGATAACATGTGACGCAGATTGCATCAAACATTTTATGAGCAGGGAAACAAGGTTGGGCATTACCTTGCCTTTAGGCTTTGGAAGCAGAAAACCTCACGAGTGGTGCGTGAAATTCAGGACTCATCGAGTGTCTTACAGGTAGAGTCCTTGGAGATACGCACAGTGTTCACAGAATACTTTGTTCACCTGTATAAAGTGGAGCCCTTCAACCCTGCCCAAGTGGATGGCTATCTTCGGAACATGTCTTTGCTGCATCTGACAGACCTGGATAGGAAATAGAGGCAGAAATTACAGTGCTTGAGGTGGACGGGGCTATCCATCAATTGATTGCTGGGAGGGCTCCTGGTGGTGATAGGTTCCCCTCGGAGTATTATAAAAAATATAGTGCTCAGTTGGTACTCACTTTGACAGTGCTCTTTAAGGAGGTGTTGTGAGAGTCGTCACTGCCCTTCACACAGCTAGAAGCTGTCATTGCAGTAATACCTAAGCTGAGTAAGCCAACCCAAGAGGCAGCTTCCTCCTACCCCATTTTCTTGTTAAATACGGACATTAAATTATTGGCCTCTGTGCTGGTTGCTCAGCTAAATAAAGCTCTTCCTAGCCTGGTGCATCCTGACCAGGTCAGTTTTGTGCCCGGCCGTCAGGCAGCTAACAATATTCGGCGGATGCTGCAAGTGGTACATGCTGTGTGACATGATTCCCAGCCAGCACTCTTTGTAGGCCTTGACGCCGAGAAGGCATTTGATAGGGTCAGTTGGGGCTTCTTGTGGCGTGGTTTGGATAAAATGGGGTTTGGGCCCCATTTTTTGAGGTTGGTGCATAACCTTTATCAGGGGCCCCGAGCCAGCATCCAAGTCAATGGGGGTCAATCAAAGAGTTTTGTATTGGAAAGGGGTACTTGGCAGGGGTGCCCGTTATCCCCACTCTTGTTTGCATTAGTAATGGAACCATTGGCCCAATGCTTTCACGAGCACCCTGACGTAGCTGGAGTAAGGGTGGGCTCTCGTGAGTACAAGATAGGAACAGTATAATATCATCCGCAAAAAGTGCTAACTAATCATGGAACCTCCCTTCCCTATGCAATGCAAATCTTTGTGGCTTTTTCACAGGTTTCAGGGTTTAAGATTAATTACGCAAAATTGTAAATCTCAAATACGAGTGTCGAGGAAGTGGTGTGCACACAACTGAAAGCATGCCTTCCTTTTCGATGGGTAGATAAAGTCCTTCATTACCTGGGTTTATATTTCACGGTAGATAGGGCTGCACTGTATTGGGTGAACTTTGGACCCTGGCTTCAACAGGTTAAAAGGGATTTGGAGACCTGGACGGGCTTGATGCTGTCATGGTTTGGACGCACTGCTGTAACAAAAATGCAATTGCACGGAACACATTTTTGCAATATTCCAGTGGACATCCCCTTAAGTTAAAGGATTATTTACCTGTGTCCCAATTTTTTCGTTTTAGGCGCAATTGTTCTGACACGACGGATTTTAAAATTCAATCGCGAAAACTCTCTAGAGATTTTGCAGCCCGGGGGTATCCCCGAAAAGTCATCAAAACTGCGTATAAACGAGCTTTGTTTAACGATCGGGACTGGTTGTTACATCCACGACCTAAACCAACCATTAAGGAGAATACTGACCATATTAACTTCATCACTAAATTCTCACCGTTAAGTTATGACATACAAAGAATAATGTCTAGACATATGCATCTTTTGCATACTATTCCAGGATTGGAAGAGAAATATATCCACTGTGTGTGGCAGCGTAATGTCAATCTAAAAGAGAAGCTCAGTCCAGCAGTCTTACGATCCCCAGGGGAAAGTCAGGGCCAAGTTGGTCATGCTCAGTGTGGGTCCTGTGTGATTTGTCCATTATCGGAATCCATCACAGAGTTCACTTACCTAGAACGTACCTATCAGTTAAAACATGCCACGTCTTGTCAAACTACATCAGTTATTTATGCAATTAAATGTCCTTGCCAAAAGTTATATATTGGGAAGACTATCCGTACACTAAAAGTTTGTATTCTTGAACACAAAAGCCGCCTACGTTGTAAAGTCCTGACAGCACCGATTGTTCAACATTGTTTAGAAGTTGGTCACGATTTCGAGCAGTTGCGGTGTTTTTGTATTGATCATATTCAACGTCCTATGAGAGGCAAGACTTTACATGAGACTCTTTTTTATTACGAACAACGGTGGATTTTTTTAGTGAAAACTCTTCAACCTCAAGGATTGAATTCTTCCATTGATTGGCAAATATGCTTATAAGATTGATTGCATATAAATAGGAAAGCTCCCTATAGGTCACATTGACGGGAAGCAATGGATATAAAAAACGTCCGGATGTCACTACTGCACATGCGCGGCGTCTTTTTAAGTCACTTCGAGTCATATTAGTGCAACGCGGGCAGCAATTACCTAGTGAGTACTTGAAAGAATGGTATCTAAAAAGTTACTCCTGTTTTTGTATTTAGTAACGAAAGATGGACAAGTCACATCTTAACTACAGTGGATGTTTTTTAGTGAATATCGTTACACTGTGTTTATTTTTGTAGATCCTCCTGAGGAAACTCCTTCGTGGAGTGAAACGCAAATAAGGTACCGGGAGAAGCGTTGAGGCGCAGATGACACGCGACTTAAGCTAAGTCTTTTATCTATCACTTGAAGTTTGGGTAGAGGGGAAAATTTGGAGCAGATGTTAACCACACAAAATTTTGGAAAAAAAATGAGAAAGAACCCAGGAAGGTTGGTGATGTAACCAGTGCGTTGTTGCTTTATCAAATAAGCATTTCATTCAAGCACGCTATGTTGGTCTGAGACCTCCTGGTAATGTCGTCCATTCAGATGAATTATCTTGATAATCTTTTTGAAATCCAAGTCTTTTTACCCCTTTTGCACTAAACTACTAAAAACAAGTTGATAGTAGCTATTTTGAAGATTCTACACACAGATGAAAAGTAACGTTTAAATGAAGAGCTTATCATTAAATAGAAGAGATTGTTCACCACTGAAGTTAAAGTTTTGAGTGGAGTGTTTTTGACAGCGATTAGGATTACTATACGCTCCGGTTAGGCCAGTTTTTTCATTGTAACAAAAATGGTGGCTGTTCCATGGTTCCTATATCTTTTTCAGGTACTCCCCATACCCCTACTTCGAGGCATCTTGGAATCCTGGCAAGCATTGATAATGAAATTCATATAGAAATTTAAACGTCCTTGAATCGCTCGCCGGATACTATATGCTCATCCAGGGAGGGGGGGAATGGGGATCCCTAATCTTCATTGGTACTATGCGGTGGCGCAATGTCATGCAGGGGTGGAGTGGCTGAATCCTGCTAGCTCCAAGTACTGGGTGAAAATGGAGATGGACCTGGCGGGAGGTCCTGGGTTGGGTGGCCGATTGTGGCTTTGTATTAAGTTGCAGGGGGGTATGCATACTGATAATCCATATATAACTCATACCCTCCACTGCTGGGATTGCTATTTTTGGCCACAGGGGGCGATATTGTCCCCATTAGAGCCCACAGTTCATAATAATGCCTTCCCTCCAGGTGTGAGTGATCTGGCTTTTCGACAGTGGAGGCATAAGGGGCTCAGCCATGTGGGCCAATTATTGGAGGATGGTGCTCTTTGCTCTTTCCATGAATTGCAGGAGGAATTTGATATTCTAGAACACCATGTTTATCACTACGTGCAGGTGGCACACTGGGTGTGGAGTTGGGATGTCCAGCAGCAAGTTGCCTGAGATTTGACTAATGTTGATCGCCTATGTGAGGAACGCACTAGCATTAAAGGCCTTATTGTGGTCTTCTATGCAGAGTTGCAGAGACAGCACTTTGGAGAGGGCAGGTATAGAGCCCAGTGGATGCAAGAATTGCACCTCTCATATACTGAACAGCAGTGGGAGCAGATTGAGAGCAGACTCTGCAGAAGCTCAGTAGCTATCAATGCCCAGGAAACTAATTATAAACTAGTTTATGGGTGGTGCATGATGCCAGTACAAGTGGCCTGAGCTTTCCCAGGGGCCGTCAGACTTATGCTGGCGGAAATGCAGTGGGAGAGGCACCTTGGCGCATGTGTGGTGACTCTGCCCCTGATATCAGGGCTTTTGGGGGGTGGGGGGGGGGATACAATATCGCCTGAAACAAATGATTGGTTTGAACATCCCCTGGGATCCAGGTATTTTTCTTTTTGGGAGGAGGGTCCTTTGTGGATGACTCCCCCAGTTAGCGCTGATTTGTCATAGTGTGAATGCAGCTAGGCCGACACTGGCGACTGCCTGGAAACAGGTATCACCTCCGGCACTATCACGCTGGCTGGAACGGATGTGTGATCTATACACAATGGAACGGGGGTAGCGGTTGGGACAATGCTCCTGCCCCAGTTTGAACAGGTCTGGAAGTCTTTTGTGTTGAAATATGGCTCACCGCCTGCACCATATCTAACTTAACTGGAGGTACATAATGAGGACCACTCCTTGGTTTGAAGGCTTACCACACCCTCCTTCCTAATACCAGCAGGATGGAGGGATGCCCCTTATCTTACTGAATTTGTAGCAGGGGGAAGGGGAGGTGGGTGGGGGATGGGGAGGAGGGAGGAGGGGGAGTGAGGGGAAGGGGGAGAGGGAAACAATTGAGAAGGGAATTTTGGTTATAATGGGGGTTCTTTAAAAAAAGGCAAAAAATAAAAGGCTATGTTATGACAATTGTCCCAATTGATAATTTTGTGTTTAATTATTGTGCAAGTGTTGGAAATAGTGCCACCTAGATTATTTTAGAATAAGACATGGACATGAAGCAATGAAAATAATTTATTATCCATCTTGCAAGAGCGTGTGTCCAGCAAGTAGGCACACCCTTTGACATATCTCAGTGACATTTACACCTTTGTCAAACCAGCAAGCCCCTACCCCCAGCATCTTACTGGCTAACTAATATACAGTGTTCTCCTAGCACAAGCAGGATGAGTCAGCCACACTTGGTGACGTCATCCGACGGCGCCATGACGGAAGTACTCTCCATAGCTCAGAAGGGCTTTTCGCCCTTCTGAGCATGGGCCAATTGGCCCTGCCCCCTGGCCCGCCCCTAGCTAGCCAGTTCTTGTTCTTCCGCCTTGCCACCAAGACGGATTCTTCTACTCTCCAAACAAATTGACTTACTTTTGCTTATATTTCTCCATTTCTGTCTCTGTTTTCTCCAGATCTTGCAGCGGAGCAACAATTCCTTCGGTCCACGTGCTCTTTGACAGATGCGAGGAGGCGAGGGTTGCTGCAGCCGCTACACCCGCTGCAGCTTGGGATGTGCCTCTGAGGCCTCCATCTCCAGCCGCGGGCCTCCGATGGACAGCCCTGCTCCCCGTAGCATGAGCTCTCCCTCCTTGGATCCCCTACGATGCTGCTGCTGCATCGCTTCGGCTGGTGTGAGGGGGAGCGAGGGACATTGTCGGGAGACTATCCTGGCCCAGCGGACTGCCCTTCCTTGTGTCGGCTGTGGCTCCGGATGTGCCTCTGAGGCCTCCATCCCCAGCCACGAGCCTCCGGTGGACATCCGTGCTCCCTGTACTTCAGCTCTTTCTCTCTCCAGTCTGCTCTCCGGCACACTGGAGTCTTCAGAATGCCTCCCTATCAAGCACTGCTCCGGTCCTGCTTGTCCTGGGGAGTTCGGTGATGCCTCTGCATCCCCGATCCGGCGGACACGAGGTCCTCATGGCGGCGGCCATCTTGCCTGATTATATCATGGGCCCGGCTCCTCCCCCTACGGCACCATTGGTCGGCGCTGATCCAAGTCATGGGAGGAGGAGCCGCTCTTAAAGGGCATTCTCATTTGCGCTGCTGCTGGTGCCGCTTGAAGTGATTTTTTCTGCACCGGCGCCCAGAGCGTCGGCACTGTCCTCGCTGACGCCTCCATGCTGAACGGGACCAGCGGCAAGTGAGTTCTTATGCGCCGGCACCCAGAGCGTCGGCGCTGTCCTTGCCGACGCCTCCGCGCCGAACGGGACTATCAGTAATGGCAGCAGCAGACAGCGGACAGCAAAACGCTTGTAGGCTCTACGCCAGCATCTTACTGGCTAACTAATACAGTGTTATTGACCTATCTATTGTGCTGAGTCTCCACTTTGGGTGTACTGTAGGCCCATCCCCTTTATTTATTCTTTACCTTATTTAACATAATTCCTCCTTACATTACAGACCACATGCCAGAATGAAGTTTGCCTTGTTTTTCTTTGTGCAGGTGGTCAACAGTTTATTTGCAAACTTTCCTTTCAGAGTCCCCAGAACAGTTTCTAGTTTATTCATGGTTGTGCTTGCTCTATAGGACCTTTGTAATGTAAAAGGTCAACAGAGCAAGGATCCCTCTTTTATTTACTATAGCTTCACGAAGACCAGCCCAGACCTCTGCAAATCTCGATTTTCTGCCCTACATACATTTCCTGCTGAGGGCTTTTGTCTCTTACAATATGGCAACTATGACAGACACACTTTAAATACATAATCCTTTATGGCTTCTATGGGGTCAGCCTCCTGACTTCTTTTAACAATTTTTGGCCTCTCATGGTCCACGCAGTATGACTTCTGGCCTTGGGTTTCTGTTCCTTCTTTCGGTCCTTATCATAACGGACCACAAAGATGAGGAGGGGAGGGGAATTATCTGCTTAGCAAAACCTGCTAATGCTATCTCTAGGTGCAGAACAAGGGAGTGGGGTAAGAGTCAGCGTGATATGACAGACAGTTTTTGCAAAGCATTCTAGAAGTCTCTGAGATACTACTCTTACTTTTGCTTAATATCCTGATCCTTCTGTAAAAATAACAATTAACAGTCTTCTATCAACATCACCATGATTCTTGCAAAAACAACAACTTTTATCAGTATGACTCCCACAGTACGCATTCTGTCCTTGGCTTTCTATTTCTCCTCTCTGTCTTTATGCACCACAGAGTAGAACGAGGGGGGGAGGGGGAAGAAGGACACAAAGGGGAAACCTAAGATTAGCAGAGTCTAAGAACTGTCATTACCTGGCGTGGGATAAGGAAGTTGGTAGGAGCGAGTGTAATGTGACAGGCAGCCTTGCATAGCATTGCATTCCATAAGCTTCTATTTCTCTGTGCTACATGTTGTAAAAACACCATTTTAAACTTCTGTCATAATCGTACCCTAAAAGTTTCTAAACCTCCCTAGATAACAAAGCACATCCTGTAACCAATTCCTTGTTGCCAAAGTACAAAGATGTAACTATTTTCCTAGCTGTGACTGCCCAAGGGGAAGGAGGGGGGAGGGGGTGTAGGGGAAAGAACCTGGATTTTCAGATCTGAGCTGAGAGAAAAGGTTCCTTGCCTTCAATGTATCTGTAGAAACTATTAAGCTTTTATATTTCTCTTATGCACTACAGAATATCTTCTTTTATCCAAAGCTGCTGAGATTAACAAATCAGAACAAATCAGAATCAGATTACAGTGCACTCTGGGAGCTGTAGTCCTTCCTAGGAGGGATTCCTAAGTGGGCGTGCCGCAGTGCACTCTGGGAGCCGTACTCCTTCCTAGGAGAGATTACTGTCTGAGAGAGTCACAGTGCACTCTGGGAGGGATTCTCTGTTTGGGAGCATCACAGTGTACTCTGGGAGCTGTAGTACTTCCAAAAATTCATATCTTTTTTTTGGAGCTTTCTTGGGAGTGTTTTTTGATGTTTCCCATTAATATCACTATTGCCCAGCTTGGTTATGTTTTTTTATATATTTTGTTGGGGTCATTTTCAATGTTTATTTGCACTTTTGTTCCGTGCACATGTATCACACTTATCACTTTTTTGTTGGTTTCCCTGGTTTTGCTGTACATTGCTGACAGAAATGGTTTCTTTTCCCTTTAAATCAGCTCTAATGCCAGGTTTTCACTGGTATTAGTTTTGAGCCTTGGATTTCACATCATTAGTGTGCGGGGAGCCTCTCCCCTCCCACTCTCCACCCATTGACCCCTTCTCTACGCCCCTGGGGAGCCTTCCTCCACCCTCCGGGAGCCTTTCCCCGCCTTCAGCGCTTGTTTGGGCTGATGTGCGTGTTAGCGCGCGCTAAGGTACCTTTGTGCCTGGTAAAGCACCATTATCGCGCGCTAAGGTACCTCAGTTGTACATCAGGGAATGTTGGGTCTGATCTCAGATTTACTGCTAGTACTTGTCTGAATGCTTTTGATGTTCTGAGGGTGGAATATATGCAAACACAGATCAAATGGATATTTCTGTCTCTTTCTGCCACATTGTCTCAGATTGCATTTCTTGCTGCTTGAGAATTTGTCACTTGCTACTGACGTTCTCTCAGCAATGTCATTCTTGTGCTTTTCTCCTTTACCACAATGCCTAGTTTTCTGACAAGGATTTTTTCACTACTTTCCTCCTGCTCCTTTGGGCTACTAGCTCAGTCAGAAATGGCCTCCCTTCTGTTACTTACCATGGGATGGCATCTTGTGCGGTTATCTGTCCAGGACTGTGGTGATCTTATGAAGAAGCAAACAAAAGCTTACCAACTCAGCCACAGGCCACTTTAGGTTTACATTCACCTCTCCTTAACAATTCCTATGTCTGGTTCTGATGGACAAATGGCTCCTGAAGCAGCACTTTGCATTTCTCACTGTAATTGATTTGATTTTTTTATAAACCACCAAATGATAAAGAGCATCATAGTGGTGCACAGTAGCAATAGTCACATTTGTGCATTATCTACTTGCTTTTTCTTGTTTGCTGATCTGTTTTTTTAAATAGTGTTTTTTCTTGCTTTGCAAATTCTGGTGCTGGTAAATTCTCACTCATTCCCTCAATTCACTGGAATGTTTGTCCATGTTTAAGGATGGAGACTGTTTGTGGACATTTACTTTCATACTTGAGCATGTGTTACATATCTGGGTCTTTGGATATGGTTAAGTATATCAGTTCATCAACTGTAGCTCTGAATGTATAATCTATTTCCATAAAGCCTATTCCTCTTTTAGCTTGTGGAATGTAGTCCTAGCATTTCACTAGTTCTTATACATCACCTTAAGGGCAAGGAGGCATTTTCTTGTTTGTACATCCAAATTTTCAATATCTTTATGTGGCCAGTTGGCTTGCAAGCTCCATGTTTCCCTACATAAGTGGTTCTCAACCAAGTCCTTGGAGCACACCTTGGCCAGTCAGGTTTTCGGAATTCCCACAATGAATATGCATGAGATAGATTTGCATACAATGAAGGCACTACATGTAAATCTATCTCATGCATTGTGGGAATCCTGAAAACCCGACTGGCCTAGATGTGCTCTGGGGACTGGGTTGAGGGCTACTACCCTGCAAGCGGGTAGGGGAGTATGGGGCCTACAAGCTGATTAATGGCTTGTCTCTTATTCTGTGCTGTTTAAACAATTTTCTTTATCATTGTCAGTCTCCTGTAATATTCTTTGCTGACCTTTTCGGTCAGTAATTTGTGCTGGATTGGTTCATCTTCTTCTGCGCCATGTATTTATATACACCTTTCTGGCCAGGTTCTATTACATTACAGTGCCCTGACACAGAAATAGTTTCAATTTTTCTTCATTTTCCTTTTAAGGAAACGCTGGAAACGCTAAGGATGTGGTACATGTTAGGTAGTTCTACAAATTAGATCATCTTATGTTTGTGAGCTCCCTGTCACTTCTCTCACACTCAGTGACTCCATCCGGTGAGTCTCCTGCCGGGTCTCTGTGCTCCTTCTCTGATTCCTGGCAGTTCCTTGTGTTTCTCCTTTCAGTCCTATGGGAAATATTCTCAGAGACATTTCCTGATTGTTCCATTTCTACAGGAGGTTCTTCTCGATTCTCCTCCTTCTCCTGTTCCTGTATGGCCTGTTTCTCTGCAGGATACAAATAGAAGACATTAATGATGCATTAATGACTATGGAATGCTACTAATGATCCAGGAAATGAATTTTCTGGGCTCACACAATAACATCATGGGTTTCTGTGATAGTTAGAAAATTCTATGGGAGATAGCATAGGTGCCTCGAACTATTTATTTATTTATTTATTTTATTTACAGGCTCTTTTATACTGCACTATTAAGTATCAGTGCGGTTTACACATAACAAAAATTTTGCATCAGAACAAGATCTTTATGCTTACCTTGTAACAGGATCAGAACTTGTGTATATAGTTACCCTTGTTACAGTCCCATCAACAACCGTGGTTGTTGTAAAAACTATTTACAGTCTATATTACAAGATGGTAATCACAGTGCAAAAGACCTAGTGATCTGTGATCATTGTAAGTGTGTCTGATGGGTGGATCAATTGTGTACTTTGCCGTGAACTAGGTTGTGGGAGTGTTAGAGGCTGCGTAAGATAGATGGGGTGTGGGAAGTGGTTGTGTTAGGTTAGGGTGGGAGAAGTGGAGGAGGAACAAGTGATGCTATTCATGTGAAGAGTCATTAATAGGAATTTCAGGTGATGTGCATAATTTCAGGGCAGTTGCAAGTATATTAGGTGCCCTAGGCAGAACTCCAGTACTGCACTCTTTTGCAATGGTCTTTTAGACCCCAAGCCCCCCACATGGGGTCATTTTTAAAATGGAAAGATGTGCACACTTTGACTTCATTTTGAATATTTGCTGAAATGCACAAGTATTGTGGCAAAGTCAGCCATTCTGAACATGGGGGAGGTGAACAGAATAAGGAATTCACCTTAATCAAGGGGCCTCTGTTAGGTGTGCAGGGTCAGAAGGGCAGAGCCACGTTTCAAAGGCAGAAAACCCCCAGCTGGAACAAGTTCCAGGAAATGCTTGATAGAGTAAGAGGGAGAGATTGCAAGCACGAGGACAAAAACCCTTACTCTAACAAGTGCACTGCTGATTCTAATTTCAGAAGGCAGGGGGATTACAAACACCTGCGAGAGAAAGAGGTGGGGGTGGATCCCAGTGAGTATAAAACTTGGTTAAATTATGGAGGGTTTAGAAGGAGCAGGAGAAGCAGCAAGACAAGCAGCAGAGGAAGACAGACTCCAGAGCAGCAAGGACAATGGAATGCTGAAGAAGCCAGAGCAGGTGCTAACTCCTGGAGAAAGGCTGAGCTACCCAGAGCTGAGAAAACTGATTTCCCTGAATCAGGTTGGCAACAGGGGTGGAAGCTGGGATATAGAGAAGCTTTCAGACCACCGGAGAGATTGTCAGCTGGGAACTCTGATCAAGTGGGTGAGTCAGAACCTATGCAATTGGGAGAACCAGTGTCAGAGCTAGGGAAGAAGATATGTTGATGGATTGTTCTTTATGCCAAGCTGTAGACTTGAAGTGTTAAAGAAGAGCCAGCCTTGAAAGAACTGTTTCTCTTGCAAAATAGCTTTAAAGCATAAGCAGTAAGGAGGTAAATTCCTGTGTGTTTGAAGGGGGAATTTACTGCAACATAAGCTTGTGAAGAAAGCTGTGATTCATGCTTGCTTGTCAGCTGTGTTTAAAATCTGCCACAGCCATAAAGCTAATTGGCTGCTATAAAGGTTTGTGCTTTGCTCCTGTCCTCATATGAAAAAGCTTGCTATAAGAGTTTTTAAGATATTTTGAATGCTTATTTCATATACTAAGTATGGTATTTCACCTGGAAGTACAGCCTATAGAGAAATGAGGCTGAGTGAAGATAATTTGCCATAGAAGAATTAAGTTTGTTTCTTTGTGCTCTGACTGACAAAGGACTATAAGAAAAGTGACATTTTGTGCTCTGTGAAAAGGATAAGCTCCTGCCATGCAGAGAACTTTAAAAAGCCAATGATCCAGTTCTGTTTGTTTTGCCACCATCTTGCTGAACCTTAAGCAAAATCCTATAATTTATAATTCTGTAAATGGTACCTGAACCTGACCTGTTCTGTTGTGTTTAAAATAAACTTTTTCTGTCATAAGCCTTGCCCTCGGTTTACCTCAACTACAACCCTTCTATTTAAAGCATAAATATAACAGCTGAAAGAAGAAGGTTTCCTCAACCACCACGCCCACAACAGCTAGAATCTAGTGGTTTTGGGTTGGTGCTTTGTGACAGTATGCACATACTGCTTACAGAAACACAAAGTTATAAAGTTTTCAAGGCTTTTTCCAGGTAGAAATGGTTCTTCTGACAATTAACCACCCTATCATAAGAACCTAAGAACAGAAGAATTGGATTCGTCAACTTGGAATATGATAGAGGTCTTTAAAATAAGTGGAGCAGAGCAGGTAAACATAGATTGGTTGCTCACTCCTTCAAAAACTACAAAGATTGGAGGACATGCAAGAAAGCTACAATGTAGCGCATTTAGGACTAATTGGAGAAAATATTTTTCACTCAATGCATAATCAAACTTTGAAATTCGTTTCCGGAGGATGGAGTGAAAGCTGTTGGTGTAAGTGGGCTTAAAAGAGGTTTGGACAAGTTCCTGGAGGGAAAGTCCATAAACCATTAGTAAAGAGAGCCTGGGATAAGCATCATGGACTTTTTGGGAACTTGAGAGGTACTTGTGACCTATATTAGCCACTGTTGGAAACACAATACTGGGCTTCATGGACTTTCGGTCTAACCCAGTATAGCATATCATGTTTTTTATGCTCTTAAAGAGGATATTGTGTAACTAGAAAAGGTTCAGAGATGGGCAAAAAAAATGATAAGGAACATGGAGCACCTTCCTTATGAAGAGAAGCTAAACAGACTAGGGGGCATGTTTACTAAACTCCGAAATTGTGCGGGGCCCCGTTAGTGTGCCTGTGCCATATAAGGAGTGGGCGGTTCAGGCTGAAAAAAGAAAAAAATCCGACCGAACATGTGCGCGTCACGCTAATGTGCGGGGCCCACATTAGCGCGTGGGACGGCTAAGTGGTGCGCTGCTGCGAAACCAAACAACAGAGCAGTAGTACAATGGTGAAGCCACTGACCAATGGTGCAGGGGCCAGGGGTTCAAACCCCCATTGTGCTCAACAAAAAAGACCGCTGAGGCACCAACGTTTATGGGCAAAAGTGGTTTAGGAAGCATATTAATTTTGGGCAGCAGAAGGCGGCGCACTGTTATTTTATTACGGCATGAGGCGGCGCACTGTTCATTGTGGGCGGCAGATGGCGGCGCATTGTTAAGTTTGGGCGGCAGAAGGCGGTGCGCTGATAAATGTGGGCAACAGAAGGCGGCGAGCCGGTGGGCAGAAGGCGGCGCGCTGATGTGTGAGGGGGCAGTCCAATAGTGGGAGGGATAAGTGGCGCGCTGATGTGCAAATAACAGGGACAGAGCCATAGCACAATGGTTAAGACACTGACCAATGGTGCAGGTGTCAGGGGTTCAACCCCTCACAGTGCCCAGTGAACAAGGCTGGCTGGGGCAGTATGTATTATGGTGAGGTGTGCTGTAGGAGGCCTTCCATTTTTATTTTATTTCCCACTACTAGTAAACCCGCTCTCACAGCGTGTTAACATAAGGATGCCCGTAAGGCACATGTTACAGTGCACTGTCTGCCAAGGCACCCTAGAATGTCCCCTATAGGGCACCATGTATGTTGCGACATAGGATAATGTATAGTGCACCCAATATGGATGGCACCCATAAGGTGGCCTATAGGGCGCCCTATAGAGCACCCTCAGAGGCACCTTATGGGTACAGTATCCCAAGGGTGTGTTTGCTGGCATAAAAATATGTACAGTAAAAATAGATAATGCTCTGGACAACCCTATCACAGAACCCCACTGTGGGCTTGAACCCATGACCTCTGGTTGCAAAGGTAGTGATGTAACCATTGGGCTACAGCACTATAGCTGTAAGCAAGCCCCTGGCTGGCTGCAGAGAGCCTGCACGTCACCTCACAGACAGTCTGCTGTTGTAAACAAGATAGGGTTAGGCCACCCGTACCCATGATGCACTGCACATGCAAATCAGCTGTCCACAGATGCACACAAGATGGGGAATGCACCCCAACAGCTACCCGGCCTGGTAGGGGGAATTGTCCGTGTGCACCCACACAGCACCTCGGCCTGGTAGGGGGTCCTGAGCGGGTGGACTACCAGCAAAGAGTATCTACACACCGTCACATTGTGCGGGTACTGTGCTCACCCTGAGGGTGTGATGTGGCGCTCAGGACCAGGTCCACAACACCAGCCATGGCTGAATGAGGCCATGCCAGAGCTCCAAAACAGTAATAACCTGTGAGACAGGAAGGTGCTGCAGAAACATCTTGGATATCTCTGTCTGTCTCAGTTAGGGGGAAACCCCTAGGTGGTCAAAGTACCCCCCCTCTTCTTCCCCTGAGGGTGGCAAACAGGGCCTCCCATCAACAGATCCCCATCCTATCCCCCCCACCACCAATGGCAGCAGTAGTGGACCATCAACCCCTGTCCTGCTGGGGGACCAACACCCAACAGGGCAGTCCCAAGCACCTCTACACACATCCATAACACAATATCAGACAGACATATCACAGGGGAGAAATGCTATACAGCACTATGGGGGTGCCTAGCCATGCTGTCATCACTTCACGCTCAGGGTGAGAGTGATCCCACAGCAGCACATACAGAGGTCACCCTGTCTGTGTAGGTGGTGGCCGGGCACTACAATGTCTCAGCCAGTGCCCTATGCCCTGTGCAGCCGCATCCTGGCCAGTCCACCCTGTCTGAGCTATACCCATCGGTACCTTGCTGCTCATTATGCACATTGGCAGGCCAATACTGGCAACAGTGCTGGCAGTGTGGGCTGTGGAAGGTGTTTGTAGCCAACACACACTGTATAGACAGACACACCACACTCCTACACCTATGCCAGCATTGTGCTACTATTGACGGGGGTCATTAGACGTGCCCACCACACCGGACCTAGGCACGGTACAGGCATGGATATGGTACGCAGTACTGCTGGGGGTCACTCCCCAGGGTGGTAAACACTGTCAGAGGCCAGGCCTGGAGCACACACCGCAGACAACAGACAGATGGTTCGCATGGGGGCCAAATAGCAGTATGTGCGTAACGTAGGGATAGCTATCTGCCAGTACTCCTAGCAAACGTTTCAGAGCTGTGTACCGTAAACCTCCAGTGTAGGGTGACATTGCTAAGGTGTGCAGGTGCTAGTGTTGGGGGATGCAGGCAGGGCCCACTTTCCTGCCTCTCCAGGAGGCATTGGCCAATGGGGCCTGTGGGTGTGGGTGTGGCTGCCCCTGTTGGCTGCTGCTTCACGGCAGAGGTTCCCAACTCCTGTCCAGGTTTGCAACACACTGTTCGGGTTTTCCTGCTGTCCCTCATGCATATGCATGAGCTACATCTACATGCCATGGGGTGGTGCATAGCTATACGGCACAGCCATTTGTATGAGTGGCAGCATGGAACCTGAATGATGTGTGGGCCACCAGGACTGCATTTGGGGGACTCTGCTCTAGGTACTGCCCCTGTTCATGGTGTCTGTGCTCAGTGGGGTAAAAGATAGGCGTATTACCATTGCATATGTCCTTGGCACGAAAGGTGGGTCCTTACTATCAGTGTTTCGTTGTGGGAAAAATAAGTGGGCAGGGGTGGCAGTGGCCCCAGCTGGGCTTTGAACCTGTGACCACTGTTCCCTCTAAGCTGTGTGCGTGTGCGCGCGCACACACCTCGCCGAGCGAGCGCACATACTTTACAACAGAGCGCACAAAAATTAAAATTTAAAAGTTGTTATGTATTTACGGTTTTCACAAGTAATACAATGTTTTCTAGTGCAATCAATGTGGTGTACATACTGCATTCTGATGTGTAGTCAACTTTAAAGTATATAACTCAGAGTGTCATTATGTGGCGCACAAAAATTTAATCTTCCTTCAAAAGCTGCACAGCTGATATTTTATGCGCACACAGCCTACAGAAAATTAGAGGGAATATTGCCTGTGACCTTCTGTTCTTGCACACACTGTCTGTGTGCACTGCACCACTGTGTAGCCACAGATTGGTTGGATTCCCTGGAACGTCCATGACTGTGCATCCGGCAGGGCCTGTCTGTTGCAGTGGATGGTGCCAGCCTGCACATGGCTCGGCCACTGTCCTCTGGGGCTAGCAGCTACTGCCCCCTGCACCACAGGTACACGTCCGCCAACATGCTGGCATGTCCTTCTCTCTGAAAACACAGATGACCTGATTGCGTTGTGGCACTACGGGACTGCATTTGGGGGACTTGGCTGTAGGTAATGCCCATTGTTGTGGTGTGTGTGCGGTGTTGGGTAAAATATGGGTGTTTACCGCATGCTTCTGTTCCCTGCAATACAGGGGTGTCTGTGCTATCTTTGTACAGTGGTGGGTAAAATATAGGGACTGGGCTGGCAAGTGCCCCAGCTGGGGTTTGAACCTCTGGTCCTAGAGTTACTGGCTCTGTCTGCTGCACCACACTGTGGCCACAGAGACAGTGCAGTCCCTGGAGAAGGTAAACCTGGCAGGGTGGAGTCGCAAACCCTGCTCTGCACAGTTTTACTGTGGGCTCCTTCACCCTGTCTGGTGACAAACGTGCAAATACAACCCGGGAATGCCCACGAAACAAAGGGGGATAACATATACCCAAGCTGGGCAACAGTGCTATTGATGGGCAACAATAGCAAACACTCCCAGGAATGCTCCCATAACAGGACATGTTCTTTGGAGGGGTCTCCGCTCCGTACACCTTTCCAAACTTCATTTCTTTTTTTAGGAGCTGTCCTGGGTGCATTTTTTTAGTTTTGCCCATTACTATAACTGTTCCCCAGCTGAATTACTATTTTTAATATATTTGTTGTGGTCATTTTCTATTTTTAATTGCAGTTTTGGGCTGTGCACATGTATCACACTGCTCACGTTTTGCAGGTTTCCCCGGTTGTGCTGTACATTGCTGACGGAAATGGTTTCTCTTCCCTTTAAATGCTCTCTACCGCGAGTGTTTCACTCGCGCTATTTTTTACTTGTTAATTCGGCCACGCAACTGTGCGAGGGGCCTCTCCCCTCCCCTTCCCCGCCCATTCTGCCCGTCTCTCCGCCCCTCCGGGACCTTCCTCCGCCCTCCGTTAGCCTTTCCACGCCTCTATCGGACATTTTCGGGCCCGTACTTGTGCGGCACCCGTTAGTGTGCCGCACACGGGTGCGTGGCGTCCGCGCACGTGTGCGGGGCGCTTAAGCGCTCTTAAGTGCGCTTTTAACGCGCTATTGTGCGCCACCGCAAATGTGCGGTTTTTAGTAAACATGCCCCTAGGACTCTTCAGCTTGGAGAAGACGAACAAGAGGAGATATGACAGAAGTTTATAAAATCATGAGTTGGGTGGAACAGTTAAACAGGGAACAGTTACTGTATTTAATCTTTCAAACAACAAATAAATCCCTAGAACATATTTCATGAAACCAATGACAAGCAAATTGAAAACAAATTGTGTAAAGTATATTTTTTTTCACGCAGCACATAATTAAGCTGTGAAATCTGTTGCCGGAGGATGTGGTCAAGGCAACTGTCCTGAGCTGAAGAAGGTTTTAACCTTAAAAAGCTAGTCCAAAAATGCATTAAATTATTCCAATAAAAAGGTATCATCTTATTTTCCTTTTCCGTTTCTCCTTTTATTTAATAACCTAGCAAAGAGAGTTGGACAAGTTCTTGGAGAAAAAATTCATTGAATATTATCATCTGGATGGACCTGTGAGAGCCACTGCACACTGGTGAAATTAACTATCAGGATCAGGTCTGCATTATGGGATCTGCTGGGTGCTTGTGACCCAGTTTAGCAACTGGCAGAAACAGGATGCCATAAGTCTGACTCAGCTTGGTATTTCTTATCTGTTTATTTATCTAATGAATATAAAATTGATTCATTCACATTAACCGTTTTTTCTCTTGTTAATCTAATTTTACAAGCATTAATTCTGAAATAAACTGAAATAAACCCAACAATTAGCCAAAAGAAATTAAAAAAGAAAGATCTGTAAATAAACCAGAATTTTTTTCCATGCACACCCTCCTACAGAGGTGCCAAGTCTCACTCGTTAGGAGTGTGTCCCCTCATTTGAAGGCTCTCACTCTCACACTCTTTGAGCCCCTTCCCTCAAGCATTAGAGCCTCAGTATCAGTGCCCAGCCCGTGAGAAGACATCAGCCCAGCTTCCTCTGTTTACCTCCCCCAGTGCCAGTCCAGGTGCTGTGAAAACCTCGGCACAAAGTTTTAGCCATTGAGTGAAGAGCAATTTTCAGTCCAGAGAATTTACCCATATTGCCGCCCCTATGTCTATATCCTTTCAGAGGCTCCAAAGGCAAGCAAATATTTCATGTTGTTTTTCTTTTACATTTGGAAAGCAATATTACATTTAATTCTTTCTAGATTTATACAGTGGATACACCATTAGAAAAAATCTCACTCTTTGCAGTTCACTCTCTGGGATGGTTCAGCCTTGGTATCTCTGCTCATATCAAGCAGCTATGTACCGTGTGACAAGCAAGAAAGAACGGGATTCTACTTTCCTGTGTCAGAGACTGTCAGAAGGGGGAACTGGGCCATCTCACATGAGATAACTCTCAGAGTCATGTATCTGGCTGGAAAAGACAACGTCCTCGCAGACAAACTGAGTCGTGCTCTACAACCACATACTGGAGTGAAGAATCTCTTCCCATCTCCTCTGAACAGGAAAGTTCCCTAAACCCTCATCATGCAGCTTCAGGGAGCTCTGCTACTTCCCAGCATCAGGACCATGGTCCTCACAGCCTGGATGCTGAGCGGGTAATTGCATAATAATGGGGGTATTTTAGAAACACCTCATGTGTAAATGGCAGCATTTACATGTAGAGATTGGCACACGTGTACATGCCATTTTACAACAGGAGCTATGTAAACCTGGGGATGCTTAGTATGTTTAGATGTCAAGGGGTGTGGCCAGGGCAGGGAGAGAGAGTGCTTCGGCAGGCCTAAAATATAGATGTGGATTCCCCACTTCAAACAGGGAATTGATATCTCGAGGAAAAAGCATAGACGTTGGCATTTATAGGTGCCCCAAAGCACGTATAAGTGCGTACTGGAAGTCTACCATCCCCCAATTAGCACTGCCAACATCCAATTCCCTCTGGACCCCTCTTGAGAGGCAACTGCCCTGACCACCTGCGGTCAGCATCTCCCCCCCCCCCCCCCCACCCCCGGAACCCTTAGATCCAATCTTCCTAGCCGATCCCACTGTGGAAAGAATCACCCGCTGGAAGCTCCCCACCCTCCGATCCCAACCCCGGCCTTATGTGGTGTCCCCTCATGCAAAGTGGAGCAAGAGAACCCCCCAGTCCGCTCCTGATCTTGGTACCAGGACCCCCAGACATAATCTCATGGTTTTACTACTAGTGCTAAGGTTGCATTTTCCCCTTATCTAGGGAAGATCAGACAGTCAAAGGGAGTGTCCAAGGGATTCAAATGAGAGGGGTACTGGATATGCAGGACTGCTTTCCTGTCTATAGGAGGAGCAGTATTTTTACAAGCTACTCCCACATATATAGTATCTGAGGGCTATTTCTATGTTCTTTGCTCATGTGCAGTTTTCTAAAATCACTGCTCCCAATGGATGTGGAGAGATATACACATGCAGTCCTGCACCGATTCTACAAGAGGCTCTCTATTTGGCACAGCCTCCTGCAAAACACTATGGGGGTCATTCTGAACCACGAATAGCTATTCGTGCCAGCTTCAGCCCCCAACTAACTTCCCTGCCTGTTGTGCGGGGAAGTTAGTCGGAGGGGGATAATGGGTGGCCTGGGGGGCAGAGAGTGGACAGGCAGCGGGCGGTTGCTGGCCCTGGACATACCGGGCTAATTCTAATGTCGGCCTTGTACGTCAAGGGCCGGTGAAATGGCCGGGGAAGTAATTCCACCTCTGGAGGTGGAATAACTCCCCTGGAGGTTTGTTTGTTTTGGTTTTTTTTAATTCGGGGTGTGGAAGAGGTTGGGAGGGCCAGGGCACATTCCCCGCAGCCCGACCCTGGACTTTGGAGGCCGGATCGGGGGTAGGACTGTGGGGAATTTGCAATTTTAGTTGGCGGCCAGCATTGCGGCTTTTAAATGGTGCCATGGCGCCTTGACTCCATTTAAATGCCCTGACTGAGTTACCGGGTACAGTCCTGCACCCACAGGCTGGACAGAATCGCTGTCCCAGGCTGCACGTGCAGGACTGTTCGCGATTCTGATCTTGTGGGGCTAGACGTGCCCGGTGGGATCAGAATCGCGATCCCCCTATGTTCTCCTCGTCTCACACCGGAACTCACCGATGGGATGGGCTTGCGGGACAGAATTTGGGCCTTATGGGAATTCTCCCGGTCCTGACTTGAACATGTTTATTCCCCTGGGCTCACACACATGAATAGCATCCCTTACCTGTGAGGACTTATAATTTTCCATATGTGAGAATACAGTGTACAGGTAAATAGAGTGCATTACGCAGCTGTATTACTGTAAATATTTCCCTATTACCCAGTAAAGTATTGATTATAACTTACCTGGGTATGAGTCAGCAACTGCGCTTTTCTCTTGATTCCTGAAGATCCCAGACATTCGGCTCTTCGTCTTGCTTTAATCATTGATACTATCTCAGGATTGATTCCTTCAAAGCCTGTTTCCAGGAATTAATATGAAAAATTAGTTGTGTATTTTTTCAGTTGACTATAAGGGAAACATAGCAAGTAACTCTCAGCGGGGGGAGCAGCACATGATGGGGGAGAGGACGAAAGGTCCTATTACTGGCCTCCACACATAAAGCAGAAGAATCTGGTGGAGGTTATTATTTCTCACTTTGAGTATTCTGGTAGTGGAACAAGTCAGATATATTTTATAATAAATAACTTGAATCACTGAATAGAAAGGGCGGCTGTGATCGTTTGATATTGACTAAATAGATTTTCAAGAAACTGCACTTTATGGGGTTCCCTTGGTATTAACAGTTGATTTAGGAAGCCCCATTGACTGTCTTGTGGGATGAACTGCTGAGGCTTTGCTTCATTCACACTTCACCCCTCAGAATCCAGATACAAGATTTTACACACCATCACTGTGAGAGTATGCAATTCTATGAGAATTAAAGAGGAGAAACACCTGCTGATGAAAGGGAAATTGTGGCCTGAATGAGGGCAGGTTTCAAATTTTAACCTCCTCATCCCATCATTCCTTATGACTTCAGGGACGTCCCTTTGGGAGTAATTTGTATAACTGCTGACATTAGTGAGAAATGTATGCTTTGCGTTTCAAAAGTCTCACTTAAGTGCAAACCCCGCCCTCAGAAATCCCTCCTCAAACAGCAACTTAATTTAGGTACATACAAAACCATACAGATGTCAACTTTACTCTACAAAGGGGGCACAATCACAGTATATAAAACCCATTTACACAGTAAAAGCTCTTGCTTAAATCCAAGGAAATAGCTTGGAAAATTACCCTCCTATCTCCCCTTACCTCTAGTGCCCCTTTATGGATTGTAAGCTCAACTGGGGTAGGGGACAAAATGTTCTCTTTATAAAAATGCTGTAAGTTCCCTTGAGCTAAACCTGGAAGGGGGAAAACTCGTAGGACATATAGGATGGTCTTATGATCCCTCAGACCTGGATCTCATCCTGGCGCGATCTCAAGACAGTCGGTAGGAACGAGACAGACCCTGCTCGTATCTTCAAGTTCCTGGAGTGGAGCGCTGTACACAAAAAACATCTCCTATTCTTGTGTCTGCTATGAAATACACAAACAGTCCTTACCTAGGGAAATCAGGGTCTCATAATTCTCTTTCATCACCTCCCTGTACAACTTCTTTTCTGTCCTTCATGCAAATACCTCCACTCCTCTTGGGAGAAAGAGACAGCGATGTCCTCAAATGTCCACCTGCAGCTGAAACACAAACCATAAACACTCAGGATCAAGAGAAGATGCTCAGGAATGCCTTAGATTTCAGCTGGAAAGGATGGTGCTCTAGTTTTACATTTGTTCCAATTGCTGGGGGCAGCCATAGGCAGGATCTGTGGGACTCCTATTGAACTGCCTGTCCCCTTGTGACTGAAAATGTGACATTGATGCACCATCTCCACCACCAGGAATGTGGGTTCAGGACCCATTTGCAGCTTAGTGGGTGTTTTGGACCGTGTGTTCACCTGTGTGTGGTCCTAGAATCCATTTCCCCCCTTCGCGGCCCAGGTTTGCTAATCTACTATAACTATAAAAAAAGTCTCAAATACAGGACAAATAGAATATCCAAATGTCACTGCCTGGATAAATCAGCGTGTCAATAAAACCAGGGCCTGAGCTTTCAAGTCCCAACTGCACAAGCCAAAGTAAATGTCCCCTTCCCACACTAGTTAAATCCAAATTTATCACAGGATTCAGAAATTCAACTGACATTTTCTGTTTCATCCTGACAGTTTCAAAATTCACCCTGTGGTCAAATTTAAAGGAAACATATATGGGAAGCAATTAATGTTGGTACTGTTAGGCCACAGGGAGATAGATTCTTAGAAATGCACTAATGGCATATAGGAAAGTGAGCTCATAATCTCCCTTATGAACTAGGTGTACATGCACGGAATGTGTGCGTGTAATAAAGACCTAGGGGCATGTTTACTAAAAAACTCGCACAATTGCGCGCATCGCACAATAGCGCCACTAAAAGCAGCACTTAAGTGCTCTTAAGCGCCCCTGCACACGGTGCGATGAACCCCCGCGCAGGTGCGCGACACATCTAACGGGCCCCGCAACAAGTACGGGTCCTGCAAAAATGTCCGACTTTAGGCGTGGAAAGGCGAACGGAGGGGCGGAGGCAGGCTCCCGAGGGCGCGGAGAGACGGTGTTAATGGGCGGGGAAGGGGACGGCCCCCGCCTGGACGAGGCTCCCCGCAGCAATTATCGGCGGTTCCCTGACTCGGCCCACACGACTTTCAAAGCAAAAATACCGCAAGGACCACACTTGCGTTAGCGGCCTGTGGTCTAGTGCAGTTTTGCCCAACCCATTCCCTACGGGGCACAACCGGCCAGTCAAGGTTTCGGGATATTCCTAATGACTATGCATGGATATATAGAGCCTTAGAGATATCCTGCCAACCGGACTGGTTTTGTGGCCCTCCAGGGCTGGATTTGGAGACCCCTGCCTTACACCTCTGTCATTTAAGATTGTGAGTGGGCAAGGTGCAGATGTCCTAGACATCGAAAGGGTATATAGAATGTGACACAATTGCCTCCTCGATTCTCACCACCCACCAAAAAGTTGTCTAATAGACAATAAATTTTGGTGGTGGTGAGAATCGAGGAGGAATGTGTCACATCTTATACCCTTTCGATGTTCTAGGATATCTGCACCTTG